>OZ038510.1:25189919-25194919 GCA_964036315.1 Acanthosepion esculentum | reverse complement strand
GGTACCGTTGGCGCCATGACCAAGCACTCAAAGCAATTGTGAAAGAGGTGACTAAAGCAATAAGGGCTAGTAAGCATCAACCAGGGAAGAAATTTAATCGGATTAACTTCGTAAAAGTCTTGCTTTATTAGCCGTAATAGTCACTGTTTACAAACCCACACATCCTCCCAGAGAGCTCAACCGAAACAAATTTTTCAGGAGCATATATATTGTCATCCACAGACAGACTGTTTCGCTGTATCACAGTTCATCAGTGTGGCTAGCAATCTGGTTGCCTCTGGCTAGAATCGAAAACCGGCTGAATTCGCGTCAGTCCGAAATTTTACCCTAAAGTCATTGGCGCATGTCAGAGAAGAAGGTGAATTTAAGCGTATTTATTTTAGGATAAACACACAGTGACTGAGAGAACTGTTCGATTTACCGACGAGTCTTGCATATATATATATATATATATATAAAAAGTTATACAATTATTTTATTCTTACAGCCTTTTAAAATAGCAGATTGACATGGTGATCATCCGCTATCTATGAATTGTATATAAATAATCTTGTAAATTTTTTTTTCATGAGTAGTTTGCAAGCAACACTGCCATGCAGTGTTTTTTAAAACTTGGGTCTGTGTTTTGTAATTTCTGTCTGTGTTGTTTTTTAACTTTGGAATTTGATAGTGTGTTGAGCAGTGATATACTTTCTGTGGTTAAGCAAATCCTGTCAGCAGTGGCATCATCTTCTGGTGATAAACAAGTTTTATTGTTCTATGGACTGTTGCATTTCAAACTAAGAAACAGTCTTGGTACCGATAAAGCAGCAAATCTGGCCTTTCTATTGAAATACATGAATACAAACACTGCTCCTGTCGAATTTTTTAAATTTTATTTTACATTAAAAAAAATTATTCAATTGATTAATATTTGATTCAATTTGTTTAACACGTTTCTTCTTCCATGAAATTACATGAAAACAAAAAAAATTGTTTTATTTCTAAATCTTGCTTTAAATAAAGATTTTTTTTAAATGATTTAAATCACTGACTTAAAAAAAAAAAATCATTTGATTTAAATTGAACAACCCTGCTCACAATGCAGTAAAAGGTAAATGAAAGCCCGAGTAAATGAAAGCCCCATAAAGCGACCCCCCACACAAACCTCAGCTTTTATATCTGTGATTAAGATCAGCATGTAGTATCCCAAGATGAGTCTATGTTCACTACAATATTAACCTCATCATCTCTCAGGTAAACATTTATCTACTTTCAACAACCTCATTCAGTAATTCACTACCTTGAGTGGCTCTTTAGCCTTGTATTGGGTGAATAACAGTTCATTATATGAAAAAAAAAAAAAAAAGGTGCTGGAAGGGGGATATTGCAGAAATCAGTCAGGTACCGATGTCATTGGGGTCCTTAGTTTTTGCATTTACACTCTTGCAATTGCTTGCAAAAGGAATGCAAGTGTAAAAGGTAGGTGTTAAGTCTCATCACCAACCCATCCCACTCCAAGAAAATAAAATATACTTGAAAAAGAAAAGTGGAAAGCAGGGAAGATGAACGCTTTCTCGAAGATATCTCGGGCCACAGCAGGAGGATTTAGCCTCAATATCCCAAAAGTAAATCATTCATTTGCAAGTACGGAAAAGTCTCTGAAGTACATTAAAAAAACTTAAGTAAAGATCACAAAAAGGTATTTAAAAAGTTGAAAGAACTCCTTTTGGCAGCAGTTGATACAACAGGAAGCAAAAGATCAGTTCTTTGTACCTCTCCTCCTTGGGGGGCGGGGGTGGTGATATTGCCACATTATCAACTTATTGTAATATCTTAAGTTCACAAAAAAGGGTACATGAAATAAGGTACGGCTCCAGTCTTAGATTCACTGCTGAGAACTGCAAGATGAGCACCACTTTCAAGGCATTTTCTTCTCAATGAATTCTCTTCACTTCTGATCAGACTGACATTTAAAAAAAAAAAAAAAAAAAAAAAAAAAACTGTGGTCAAGTGTATTACAGTGAACCACCATTGCATTTAGATTGTTGTTATGCAGAATATCTCTGCAGTGTTCATATAGTCTTTTCTTGCGATTTCGCTGATGTACATCAATGGGCATTTTGTACAGTTTATTTTGTATATTTCTGTCTGATCTGTTGCTATCTCATTTGATATTAACTAGATCACTTGTTTTAGGAGGTGGTATTGAGGAATTTTATGTCAAGATTGGACAGGTTTTTCTCAATGGTGACTGTTATGGAGTTGGTAGATAGGATTATTTCATTTTTTTATTGTTATTATTTGTGGGTTTTTGTGTTTGTATTCTTCTTCTGTGGATTTTGTAGGCTTTGCGTTTGACATTGTGTAGAAAATAATCCAGTTACTGGAGGAGTCTGAAGGTGTTTTCGATGTAGCCCTCCTCAGGCAGGAACTGGGAGCTACAGATTCTAAGGGCTCTTAAATAAAATCACTCCAGATTGTTTTTTTGTTGTGGTAGGGGTAAAAGAGGTCATTATTATTGCTGCTTTTCGATAAACCTTTAGTAGAATGTCCTTGTGTATGTATATTAAGAAAATATCGAGATATAGTATTTGTAGTTTTGTTCTGTTTCGTAGGTGACATTGATTGTCTTCTATGGTGTTTAGTCTATCAACAAGTTCTGGTAGTGGTCTAGGACATCATATATTGGAAGTATGTTGCGTTTTTTGTTTTGGGGAGAGTACACTGTGGTTATATATATATATATATATATATATATATATATATATATATATATATATGAGAGAGAGACTCATCAAAAACTGGAAATAGAATGCTAGCAAACAAAGTGAGCAGATGGTATTCTTGAAACTCCAAAAGATTTACAGCTGAGACATCTCATCAGTAGTAAATTTCTTAAATTAGAAATACCCCCCACCCACTTTATTATATTTTTTTTTTTTTTTTTTTACTTACACATTCTCTTCAACTGATGTATAAAGATAATACTAATAATGAATAAATACATAAATAAAATAAAGCATTTAATTCATTCATTTTAAACTAATTGTTTTAGAGTACCACACAAACCAAAGTAGGTACATCAAATAAGCTTAGTCATAATAATAGTAATAATAAAAAAAACTGCATTGTCAATATACTTAATACGTAGTTAAAATATAATAGTGAAAATTTCAAATCAAAATTCAGTTACTCTTATTGAACCAGGTTCTTACAAGGCAAGCCATTATTTAACACTGGGATTCCTCATACCCACTATTTAAGAGGAAGTGGGAGGGCGTCTAACACACCAAACTTATGATTATATCATACAGTGTAATTTACTTATTTAAAAAAAAAAAAAAAAAAAAAAAAAAAAGTATATTTCTTAAAAGTGAAAATAGCAACACAAGTTATGCTTAAAGAATAGAATGTACCATTGTATATTATGAATAAATGTTATTCAGCTGGCAAAAGTATCTAATGATCATACTGATAAGGAAGAGCATCCCCCCAAACCATATGATAATTGTCAAGGTGTATTTATATATTCCCTATCCCATCTGTAGTGAAAAGGAAGCTTGTCAGTTGGTTTGTTTTTTACAGATTATCAACCCTTTGTGTGTTATTTAAAGTTAGAAAATATTTAGATTTAAAAAATATACAGAATCTACAAAAAGAAGAAAAAGAATGTATACACACTTCAGGAAAGGAAAATCTTGCCTTTTGTAGTTTTATCAAATTGCAATAAAACTGTTTACTGTAAGATATTTTCCTGATTTACCGCCTGCTGACTTTTACCTATAGGGGACCCTAAAGGATGTTACGTATCACAGAAAACCAACTACATTGGAGACCCTTAAACAAGAAATTGAAAATACATGTGCAGCAATCCCACTGGACACTTTCACAAACGTTGCCCAAACAGTAGTTTGCTGGACTAATAAATGCCTGGAAGGTAAAGGCACCATTTTGTGATTGTCAAGTCCAAAGGTAACTTGCATTAATCTTGTGATGCCTGAATAAAATTTAATATTACAATATCTATACAAGTTTTCCTTTCCTGAGGTGTGTATACATTTTTGGGAAATCATATATATATATATATATATATATATATATATATACATAAAGAAATATAGCTTTAAGGTATGCTATATTTATGAGATAAAGTGCTCAATACCAGAGATAGAGTATGTAAATATAAAAGTGAACATTGAATATATATATATATATATATATATATATATATATATATATATATATACACAGTGTAACCCGGATATAAGAGAGTTGTCGGGACCGGAGAAGAAGTATCTTATATCCGGGTTTGGTCTATTATATATACATTAACACAGGCTCTAATTTTGGACCAGAGAAAATCTCTCTTATATCCGGGTTACACTGTGTGTGTGTGTGTGTGTATGTATATATATATATATATATATATATGTGTGTGTGTGTGTGTGTGTGTGATACAAGCCTTACTAATTCACCTATAGCTGACAGGGAGAAGAGGAAGATTCATACATTTCCCAAGGGTAAGTGAATATAACAAACCCAAATGGAATTGGAACCTGGCTCTCCAATTAACAATTCCAAGCTATTATCCATTACACCACCGACACATCCAAGCCTACAGCACCTGGTATTCCCAGGTGGTCACTCATCTATATAGTGACAAGATCCACAAATCTGGGAAGGGAGGTAAATCAATTTAATAAATTTATGATTACTTCCCCTAGTCATTTTAATAATCTACATAAATAAAATATTTGTCTACATTTAGACAAAATTACCTGCCAAGCAAAATGATCCATTTAATTAAGTCCATCCCTTTACTACTTCATTTCTTAGATTGCAGTCTAATTCGCTCAAGCTGTTCTTGTGAAGCACTCAGATACCTTTATTTAAATGATCATCTTGCTTCAACTTGAAATAGGCTTCATTGTTGCCATCTTTGTTGTTCTATTGCTAATCTTTTTCTAGAGAGATTTCCATTTCATTGTTATATTAAAACAAAATCTTTTAACATGAAT
>OZ038510.1:25117419-25179919 GCA_964036315.1 Acanthosepion esculentum | reverse complement strand
GTACCGTACATATTTTGAAATGTGTAGTAGAGAGCCCAACCATCAACAACCTCTGAACAGATCTGTCTACACAATTTCAGTGAAGGCTTGGGCCAACTTGTAATATGGTTTTCAGGCACCATATACTGGAATTGCACCCCCATGGCAATAACATCAAGATAATAAATCAACCAAGGTGAGATTGAAACATAGGTCCCATGGTTGGAAAGCAAACATTCTAATAACTCTGATTATATATATATAAACACATATTGCGAAATCAAATAAGAAAATGACAAAGTATTTAAAAAAAAAAAGTAAATAAATAAAAAAAAATTTTAAAAATTTCATTTTCCAAACTCAAGAAAACCTTAGAATACTCAAAATTTAATTAAAGCAGTGACTGTCTGAAAAAGCAGATGCTTATTTGCTACATGTCTCGGCCTCTCTGTCACTCAAAATCAAAATAGAGAGAAAAAGGATTAAAAAAGAGAAGAAAAAAAAACACACACACACAAACAACAAGGAGAGAATATAAAGAGATAATAAAAACTAAGAAAGGAAAAATAACCACAACATTTTATGTGGACTGCTGCTAACACACAATGAAAGAAAAAAAAAAAAAATCCAACTTGCATAAATCATTTTTCAAGGCAATATAAAAGAAAAATAAGAAAATAAACAGTCAATTGGTGATACCCCTTGATGAGTGGACTGCATGATTGCTGGAGTGTCTGTCTACAATACTCTAGAGTGGGCATGCTGAAAGTAACACGTGACATTTTATATATATATATATATATATATATAAAGAAATATAGTCTTAAAGTGTGCTATATTTATGGGATAAAGTGCTCAATATCAGAGATAGAGCGTGTGTAAATATAAAAGTGAACATAGAAGTCAACACTTAGAGGCGACAGTCTGTTTCATGCTAGTGCAATCGTCAGGCAACTAGTGCTGTTATTTTTCTCGGCTATTTATATATAAGGGTCAGACCCTTATATATAAATAGCCAAGGAAAATAACAGCACTGGTTGCCTGACGATTGCACTAGCATGAAACAGACTGTCGCCTCTAAGTGTTGACTTCTATGTTCACTTATATATTTATATATATATATATATATATATATATATATATATATATATTATTACACACACACTCCCAAGTATAGGATTGGTGTTGAAACAAAATGGCTATTTTTGTAGTGATTTTATAACGAAATATATAACAAAAATAGCCATTTTGTTTCAACACCAATCCTATACTTGGGAGTATGTGTATGTATGTATGTATGTGTGTGTATGTATATTATATATATATATATATAAAAAAAAGGCTGTGTGTGTGTGTGTAACGAATGCACACCCGCAATTTTCGACGGATTTGCACCAAAATTTACATGCACATGCTCCAAGTTAGCAGGAAGGCCAAGACCGACTTTGAATTTCCCAACTCCCATTGATAGTGGAAATAATCAATTTTTTCATGCTTCTACGGCAGTTTTCATGTAGTTTGCGGCCATTTTTTACTGGCCAGAGTGAGAGCCAACAGCTGACTGACACCAATGTTAACTAGCATGCTAGTATGCAAAAAAAAAAAAAAAAAAAAAAAAAAAAAAAAAATCGATAGCTGCTTTCATCACAAGTGGGAAAAATTTAAATCTGCATGCCACTTTACTCCAATTGGCTCATTTGCTTGCTTAATCTCAACGTTGATTCTGATTCTACAGAACTGGGTTGGGTGTGAAAAAGCATTTGTTGTTAACATTCTTTTTTCATTCGGTTTTTCCAGTTACGAGTCCTTTTTTAAAGCTAATCGTTTTGTGTTCATTTTGTTTAGTTCTTTTTTCATAACAGATTTAACGTTTAGTATAGAGCTTAGAAAAAATTTGCAGTGTGAGATAGGCAGGAAGTAAGACATGTAGCAACATCAGCACGGCAAAGGGCACCCCTTTAAAGGCAAGGAAGGGCAAAAATATTTTAAGTCAAGTGATAGCGATTGCTGTATGAGTTGTACGATTTCTGAATCAAGCACGGGCAATGCCGCTAGTGTGTATATATATATATATATATATATATATATATATAAAAAGTAATTTTTAGGGGATACACATGTTGATATTTCCGTTTTTTTTTTTTCCTTCTTAAACAGTGAAATTAATAACAACTAACCTAGATTGAGAGGTTCTACTAAAGTGTAAGTCTACCAGTTCACTCACAGAGACCAACCTGATAGTGCAAAGTTGGAATTACCTATTTAAGGAAAGCATTTTTTTTCTCATTCGAACTTCTACAATCTATATCTGCTTACTTCACTTTTATAATAAAAAATAATGTTGGATAAAAATAAATTCTATTCCATAATTACCATTCACATTTTGGGTATAAATGTGGCTAACCCAAAAGTTGTTCAATTCCTGCCAGAGGCACAATTTTCTTTAGTTCTGTAATTGTGCTTCCAACAGGAATCGAACCACTTTTTAATACCAACTCATGCAGGTGTTCCCACTAAAAATAACATTTATACTAACAAGAAATGACATCAGCTAAAAAAATTCTTTAAAAAATTACATGTGTGTAGCATTTATTACAGGGCATTTATGTAGACCATATCATAGGTAGGAATTATTAAATCCTTCAAAACTTTCATTCACTGTAATGATAACATGGATGGTGACAGAGCAAATACTAAAGAGTACAGACTAAAAATAAAATCTATGTATAAAATTCTGTGACAGCTGTTAGTCCATCTGCCAAACACTGACTGAACAAAATCAAATTTTGGGGAGAAGTGCAAACCGGTAAGGATGTACAATGTACAGTTGGTTTTACTAGGCTGCATAGCTTAGTACTATAAATTTTCATTACTTTTTTTTAGGAAAAATTAAGTTTTATTACAAAATACTCCAAAAATTTTAAAAACAATTTAAATCAGCAATACTAAATACTGTGAGGATTTCAATAAGTGTCATTATGATACAGAAAAATTCTGGTACAGTGTAACCCGGATATAAGAGAGTTGTCGGGACCGGATAAGAAGTCTCTTATATCCGGGTTTATCTTATATCCGGGTTTGGTCTATTTTGTTTAGGTAAGTATGGCTCTAATTTGGGACCATATAAAAATCTCTTATATCTGGGTTACACTGTATATGAAAATTGCTATAGTAGATTTAATGAGTGATTATATATTTTTTCGGCATACAGTATATTCCCTTGGTAACTATTAATGCTTTAAAAAGGTATTTTTAGTATTTTAATAAAACCCAAACATATGAAATTGGATTTAGACACTTTTTTTTTTATTTTAGCTCTCAACATATTTTAATGAATTTATGTGGCAAGAGCAAAAAAATGGATAGAAAATGGGTTTTTGTTCAAAATTAATTAGTCTTTGTGTTTATTCAAATCTTGTTCTCAGATATTCTTATAAATTTATGATTAAAACAAGTTTGTTTTTATAGTTATTTCTTTATAATATAATAAATATAAAAATGTGAACCAATTACAATATTAGTATCAATATCTTAGAGATGTAAAATTATTCTTGTAAATAAACAAATAAAATCCTTAATATTTTTGTTAATTCTTGAGAAAAATGAAAATGCATAAATCCAGTTTCATGTAAGAGTTTTATTAAAATTCTAAAAATACCTTTTTAAAAACAATAAAAAAAATTGTCAACTGTTTTAAAAAGCTTCTTTTTTTTTCAATTTTAATAATATGCAAACATGAAACTGGATTAATGGATGTTGACGGGGGTGGAATAGTCCTTTTGACTTTTTTTTCTTTTGCAGATACATTTAAGATTACATTTTCTTTATATAAAATTCTACATGTCAGGAAGCCAAGTAAGACAGGGATTCACATAGTCGACAGCAAGAATTACTTGAACAAAAATCAAACAAAAGTGTGTTTGACCAGTTCATGTTTTCATTTGGATTGCAAACAAGTTATTCAATAATTGGAAGTACAAGTAGAAATTAAGCATACTATGTCAACTGAAATTAACAGACTTTCGTGATAGTCTTAAAATTACTCTATTTAGATGAACTGATTCCTAAGTCAACATTGTAACTATAAATGCTGTATCTATTGTGTACTCTTCCACACCCCATCAGAAATATAGCAAATTTTGAACTTCACACATACACAATAACTTTAAACATTTAGTTGAAATTTGTAACTAAATGTCTTTTCTTTTAAAAAAACACAAATTTACATTTTAAAATAAGAGATCCCTAATCAAACAAGTAGAAAGTAATAAGAAATAATGTCATAGAAATAAAATCCATTAATTTATTGGAAATTACTTTTAGATTTCAGATACAAAAATAAAGTTGATATGAAGTATCTCTTCAAATCTTCAGCCATTATCTATCCTACATATCCTCATAATATGCACCTTTTGTGCCCTCCCTGTGTGTACCCTTACAACAACTTCATTTTGTAAACCTCTACTTCAAGTGGCTCTTGTGCCTTGTATTGGATGAAGAATAGGAAAATAAAAAATATTCCCCTAAAAGTAAATTTAAAGTAATAAAATATATATATATATTTTTTTTTTTTACTCCAAGTAAGGCAATAATGCCACCAAGATGCAAGGGCCTATCAAGAGTAAAAGGGAATGAGAGGATTCAGAAAGAAATAAACGTCTATTCTTGTTCAAAAGACCAGGGAGGAATGGTAACCAGGCAATATGAGAATTTCTTGACATCCATTCACTAAATATCATTAAATTTAAAATTAAATACATTAATTGCTTAGAAATTAATTTGATTGTGTTTCAGATAAATAATAAAAAAAAAGGGTAGCAGCTATGTGCTTTGAGAGGTCCAAACAGGGTAATTGATCCTTGCTCAACTGTGAAAGCTTTCCATGCTTGAGCAGACTAGAGCATGCTTTCTTCATCTTGGGGGGTGGGGTGGGGAGGTCAAAATGCAGATGCAAGCTGGCAGACACAAATTTACAATAAAAAAAATAAAATTTTTTAAAAATATTAAAAAACACACACAAACACACACACACACACACAGAGCAATATCAAACATGTGTACCCACTGAATGTAAGATTAATAAAGTAATAAATTATGTCAGATTATAAATAAAATCCATAAACTCCTTAAAAGTTTAGACAAAAAGTTTTGGGTAACCCTCTATTTCCTCATTTTCATATCTTTTTGTTTAATTAATTTCTCCTGTGATCACTGAAGTTAAGCAACACTGAGCCTGGTCAGTACCTAGATGAGTGACCGATTGGGAATACTAGCTGCTGTAAGCTTGGATGTGCAGGTGGTGTAATGGATAATGCATCAGAATTGTTAAGAGAGCAGAGTTCCAATTTCCATTGTGTTCATTATATTCACTTACACGCAAATACCCTTGGGAAAGGTATGCATCCACCCCTGCTCCTCCCAGCTATGGGTTAATTCGGAAGATGTTTATCAGTAAAATTATTATCTCAAAAAAAAATTCTTAGAAATTAAAAATATTTCCTGGCTTTAAATAACCTGCAATGGGTTGATAAACAATAGAAAAATGAATTAATCAATCCTGCACTGCAAAGGTGGATTCAGGTTCAAATCCCAATGGTGGGCACAAGATTGCTCAAGCACGGAGACCAGTACATGAAATAAACAGTTTAAAAAACAGATTGTCAACTCAACTACTAAAAATAACATTTGAATTAATAAAAATTATCAAAAGAATCCATTAATTCTTAGGAAATTACTTTTCGGATATATAACTGAGCAGATATGACTTTCGAGAGAATCTGAACAAGTGAATATGCATTAAGGCAAATAGAACCCTGCTTGACTGTGAAGCTACCTGTAGTGAAATGGTCAAAGTAAGCCAGATTTAACCAATTTAGTGCATGGCAATCATTTTTTTTTTTTTTTTTTAAAGAAAAAATTTTTTACAGTTGACAACCTTAAGATTACCATTATCAAACAAAGATGATTAGACAAAAAGAGCTCAAATTTTAAAGAAACTTTATGTAATAATCTATTATTAATGAATGATAAAACCCATCAAGAAGAGAAAGGCCTTCTGATGTAAAGTGAATTAGTACTTAAAAAAAAAAAAAAAAAGCACATAATCTTCAATTTTTAGGCAATTCTTAATCCAGATGGTGGCCTCAAACTATTGGCCTGTCACAGTTAGCTTTTCCTTTATTCCCTAATTGTTCACTAGGGGGTCGCTCTCCCTACACTATAAATACTGGGCAACTTCTTGCCTTGTTCTCTTTTCTACTTTACAATTCAGAGGACACATTTAAAAATGTGATCTCTCATAGAAAAACTTACGGAAAAACACCATTAAACACGCATACATGTATGTACAAACATTCACCAAAATACAAACTCTTTACATTCACACACACACACACACACACAAATGTTGATGTCTTTGTCACTTGTAAATTTGTTGACACACACACACACACTATATATATATATATATATATATATATATATAGGTCTTGTTTGTTTTTACATCTTCAGTTGGACTCAACTTGAGTCCACATTGTTCTTGTAGTTGGACCTTCTAGCAGGAATAAACCGCACATCTTCCTAATTCAACATACCTCAAACCCACACAGTCCTCTACAGGCCTATAGTATACAGTATTTTCTTGTGACTAATACAAGAAATTTTGGACAGAAATTAAAGAAAATGGTGAAGGGAAAGTTGTATTATACACAAATGTTTTCAGAAATTTTTACTCAGCTTAAAAGACCTCTTATATGAAACAGAGACAGGTGTTGATAATTGTTTACATTTGGTATTTGATATGTTGACAATATATTTCTCTATTCATTCTTAATGAAAGACAATATTTTGCTTTTATTTCATAGTTCATTAATATATAGAAATATAATAAAGTCATATCAAACAGAAAAGCAAGATAGATTAACACCTGAAAATGTATTACCAAGCATGTCTAATTAGCACCTTTTCTCAAAAAAATTGAAAAGAAAGTTTTGAAATGGAAATTACAAGCAGAAACACACAATAGTTAAAACATCCAGTCCATTTTTTTTTTTTTTTAATGCAATGACTCGTCACTTATCAGGACGCTCTTCAAAAAAGAAAAAATACTACAGGCTTTGATGCTAGAGCTTTCAACAAGCTCTTTAACTTGTTTTTTCATTAAAAAAGTTGTTCACTATCAAAAGAAAGGTAATAATCAACTGGTACAAAACCAGGTGAATATGGTCAGTGGGATAGAACAGGTAAACAGAGTTCCCAAAACCTTTTACTATGTTATTTTTGCTGCATGCAGCCTTGCATTGTCATTGAAGAGACAAGTTACAGATGCTGGACACACAAATATGCATTTAATGCTTCAGTGCATTTTAACCTTTACCACGTGGCAAGTGAAAATTGTCTCGTTAGAATTGTCTCCATTGGCTGCTCTAGGTACATTCTATCACCTTGAGACGGTTGCTATAAATAAACACTTATCAACTGTCATTTCCAGTATTTTAAGTGGTGATGACCACTAGCAGCTACTATCATCCATGCCTGACTAATTTTATGGAAGCTACTGGTGACCATCAATATACCTGATGGTCTTTCTGAAGGTGAATTATTTTGTTTATTTATAAACAACAAAATAACTTTATTCGTCAACAAGACAAATATGAGTCAGGTGAAAGAAAGAGGAAACAACTGCTAGTGTCTTCTCGTATGTAAACAAGGAAATATGTCACTCTTTTGACAAAATAAAAGCCTTAGCGATTTTTAAATTAGTGTGGTAACGGTTAAGAACTCCAAATGAACAATACTCAAATCTCATCAAATTACATTTCTGGGGCCAGTTGTTTAGATTCTTTGTCAATCCTTTGTCATTGCAGTGTATTCAATTTTTTTTTATGACTTATCAACCCGTTGCAGGTTATTTAAGGCCAGAAAAAATTTTTACATTGTAAGATATATTTTAGTCAGTAATACAGTGGCTGGAAGGAAGATAAGAAAAACCAAGTTGTTGTTAAGAAAAATAGCTCCAATAGAGTATGAAAAGTACTGCAATTATATTTTACTCAGAAAACTAAGTGAAATAGTGTTTGAAGACACAATACACATTCTGTTGAAAATTTTTAGTGACAAGTGCTCTCTGTTCATTGGAGGTGTATGAATTCAGTCAAAAAAAAAAAAAAAAAAGAGAGGAAAGAGAATGAAGATTTTGTTACGTATGTGGGTACCATCAATAGAGGATGTGAACAATTTAAACTGAAGGAAATGACTCCAGATATGTTCAAGGGATTAATTTTCATGCAAGGTTTCTAACAGCGGAAAAAGATACTGAAGTAGGAACAAAAATGTTAGCAAATATTGAACATAACAGTACAGGAAATAGTAGACGGTTGCCAAACAATGCTAAGTCTAAAGCATGATGCTGGAAATTTCAGAATAAAGAATGTGCATTGGTAAAAGCTACGGAAAAATGCACAAAAAAGGAATATGAAACCTTGTTTCAAATGTGGAAAATTACGTCTTGGGAAAGACTTATTGCTAAGTCGAAAATCATGAATGGTAAATAAAAGCAACGCCAATACTTTCAAGGTGGGCAATAAAGTATTCTTTAGAGCAAACAAGGATCGAAAGGAAACATGGGGAAACAGCATAATAGAATCTAGAATTGGAAAATTGGTCTACATGGTGAAAGGAAAAAAATTTCAACATAAAAAAGGCACCAAAATCAACTGAAGAATCTATTAAAATGCTTTATAACATTTTTGATGTGTCAGCACCAAAACAAATCATGGAACCGACAAGTTCAAGGAATAGAAAGTGTACAGAAATACTAGAAGTGGATCGGAGACAGAAACGCTACAAAGTAAAGTACATTGGTGAACTCACCAAAAAGAGAAGGGGGAGATACTAATATGAAATTAAAATAAAGTAATAATCTCAAAAAAGGGAGGGAATGTTATGGAGTAAAGAGTGCACCTTTGGTGACTATAAACTCATCCAATACTATAAAGAGCTCTATAGTATGAAGTCAGGGGTAATTGTATTGGAGTCAGTCTTCATTGCAACTATACAGGCATACGGCAATAGCCTACACATTACATATAGAGAATACTTACATGAATTACATTATACCAAATAAGCTATAAGAATAACATAAGAATAGGAAGAGATATATCTCAGTGGCAAGTACGGGGGTTGGGCTTAGCCCTAGTGAGTCAAAATTCAAGTATATCTATTTCAAAGCAACAAAAATCTTTTGCAGCACGTAGTTTTCATTCTTGACTTCAGCTGGATTCAAAATTGTTTTAACTCCATTCTTCAAAATATTGAGCGAAATACATTTCATTGATATTGTTCATAATAAAAAAAAAGGAATGAAATAAAATTAATGTGGCTAGTTAGACTGCATAGATTGAAGCTGGAGACATACTTAATAGGCAATATATTTCTTGCTTTAATTTTATAAATAATCTTTTAAAAAGCTCTAATGACGTTTATGCCTTGTTTTTGAAAGAACACATTGTTTTCAAATGTCCATTTTAAATAATTTACTCCCTACAGTATAAGGTTTTTTAGCAAAATGTATCAATTGAAAAAGGGCAAATTAAATTTAGCCAGACTTAAAATCTGCAAAATTCAAAGAAAGTTTCTTAACTTGACTGGAGGGTTGTGACTGAGGTAGTGTTGACGAAATATGCTATCAGTCAACTATTCCTATCTCTATCACAGTGACTTGATATCCAGTATAAAAACAATAAAAAATGGAAAAGTGGCAATAAACAGACAACCATATCAAAGATGTTCTCACTATTTTCTTGCATGTCTGGAAAATTTTTTCAAACAAATGTTTATTTTAATAGAATTATTACTATTAATATTAAGATACCAAAATGTGCTTTTTTTTTTTTTTAAATTTCATGTGCAGAGATTTGAAAAAAAAATTCTTTTTAGAGTAAATAAATAATTTTAACATCTAAGTGATATCAATAGAAAATTATGTTAAAGATTGTAATGAGCCCGACAAACACTGATGACCTAAAGTCGCCATTGAGATTATATATATATATATATATATATATATATACACACACACACACACACACACACACACACACACACAATTTTTCTAATTTTAATTCCGGAGGCTAACATATCATGCCATTTTGGAATCAGGTTGACTCGGTGACCAAATTAAAAACATTCTGGGCCAGATCCAGAACTGCAATCCCCAAATTTTAGATTCCGAAGTTTTCATTACTGCAATTGTCTTTGGATTTCACCATCTTAGATCCTTGGCTTCTAGTGATAAAAACAATTAAAGGGACACAACTCCTGAACTTTCAATAGAGTGTGTCACCTGAAATTTTAGATTCCCAAATTTTCATTACTGTGATTGTTTTAAGTGATTTTTTTGTGATAAATTTTTTTTGTACAATAAAATTTGTTATAACTTTGAAATAATTTGGGAATAATCGAGATCACTTGCGAAATCCAGCAAAATTCACCCATGAAATAAAAATAATTGTTTGTACGGAAAGTAAGGACATACGTACATAATGCAATACTTAAATACAGCAATTAATTTCAAGTTCTTTAGTTTATTATTGCCTATCATATATGGCAGCAGTATCCCTCGCAAAAACAAATCTCCATCAACAGAGGACCAGATTGCACTGAGGAAAAGAAAGTGCCATGCAAATGAAAATTCGGATTAAATGGCAGCCAAGAGTGCTTCCAATACTGAGAATATGAAAATATTTAGGGACTCTCAAACTCCTGAACAAGCTGAAGGCCCAATCAAGAGCCCTCTGCAGGACTGCAGGAATTAGCTTCATATATATATATATATATATATATATATATATATATATCTCCAAAGAAAAGTGACTGTGTTGTACTTCAAAATGAATCTAAATTGATTGGAAGCTTTTTGTTTTTTGTTGTTGTATAATAAAGAAATTTTTAAAATGCTAAAAATAGCTGATTTTTTTATATATTTGCAATTCTCAGCACAGCCATTCTCTTTATTAAAGTGTCTTTCAAAAGTAAAATATATTTTTCTGAAATTTGATTTCAGGAAAATTAGCTGATTTAAGGTTGAATTAAGACAATTTACTTTTAGAAATAAAATCTTAATTTAAAATATCATAAAGGCATTTTTGAAGAGATGGGTGCTTTTATGAGGTGTTGATAACTATCTCCATAGGTTAATGTTTGAAAACTTGGGGGGGGGGGGCGTCATATCTGTAAAAATTACTTGACAAGTATGTGTGCACCTTTTTGATATATTTAAACTAACAAGAAATCTTTAAAATTTAGGAAAATATTCTCTGTAGTCTAATGTTTTTGACTTAAAATTTATTATAGTTAGCACTTTTATTTTCTAATATGGTCATCTGTATTTACAAAAAAAAAAAAAAAAAATTTAATAAAAAAAATCAACCTATTTATACACACAAAAATTCTTTAAAATATGGAGGGGTCAGTGAACTGCACTAAGACTTTTCATTTATATAGTTTTTACTTAATAAAAATATCACCTAACTGCTACAAATTAACACAGAATTTTAAAAGATTTAAAACTTTATAAATTCTTATAATTAAAATCTATAAAAAGTGAAAACAATTTTTAAAAATTGTAAAAATTCATTATTCATCAAAACAAATGTTTCCTTAAGGCTTTTTTCTTGTTCTTTAATATATTTTATTCATGAAAACAAAAGCTTTAAGCCTTTAATTGCTTTCAAGAAGAAGATAAATGTCTTAGTTTTATTGCATTTTTGATTTCATGATTCAGAACATGCTAAATAGGGACCCTGTTTTACAGAAAAACATTGAAGATTTAAATTCTGCAAAAACTTCTGCTTATAACTAATATAAATATTAAGTGGTACAAAAACGAATTTCTCAAAATTTCATAAAATTAAATAAGTGGGGAGAGTAACAGATGTATAAAAAAAAAAAAAAACTTTATCAAGATTTTCTATAAAAAGAAACTTTTCTAAAGTTATTTCATTCGTTTGTGAATAAGTCCTGAAAGTTCCATTAAAATTCAATAATAATTTGATTTTTTCAAGAATTTTCAAATCAATGTGTTTTTCAACGCAAAAAGATGCTAAAATTTCTCTAATTCATGGTCACCCACTGACAGAAGAAAACAAAAAAAAATTGTAACCAAAATTTCGAAGATTCTGAAAAAGATTAAAAGAAGTTAATTTTTTAAGGTATATATATTTTAATAATATTTAAATTTATATGTCTGTACGTAACTATTATTTAATTTTCCTTATTTAGTAGCCTGATTTGTTTCTAAAACTAATTATTTGTAGTTTTTTTCCTCCAAACGTAGTTTGCAGTTTTTGCTTGAATTATTCGTGATGTACGTAGTTTACGGATTAAAGGGAAGCTACTCCCACTGACGCTTCAAAATGAAGGGAGATAAAAATTCGCAAAATTCTTTAAGCGCATTTTTTATGATTAATAAACCTTAAAATTTTACTTGCAATCATAACTAATTCATTTGTTTATTTAATTTTATTTACCTCTTTTCCTAGCATACACTACTTAAAGAAAAAGTCACGAGATGAAAACTGAATAAATAAACATTTTGCCTGTAACACCATTGGCTTTTATTTTATTGAAATTCTAATTTGTTTGTTTAATTGTATTTAATTCACAAATTTCTTTTGTACACATGCAAAAAAAAAATCTTTCCAATTTAAATGTTTTTGCAAAGTATTTTGCTTATTGGAAATATTAAATTTAATCTATTATCTTGAGATTAAAGCCAAAATAAAAGCTTCAAGAAAGATTTATCATTCTTAAAAATTTATTCTAAACTTTAGATATCACATTTTTTGTGGAGATCCCTATTCTAATGTATAAAAAAATAAAATTCATTCTAAAGAGTTTAATAAAAACATAAAATAAAAAAATTACCATAAATTATCTTATTATAATTCTGCTTATCCTCCCCTTAGCACAACCATTACACCCTGCTAATACCTCATAAATAATTGATTATTCATTTCGATCAAGTGAAAAGACGGAAACAACCTATCAGATTTGCTACTTGGTTTCAGCAAGAAAGTGAATGAACGAAAGAAAGGAAAAAATCTTTAACAGCTGTTTGAGCGAGATGTAAAAAGTAGTCAATTTCAAATATTTTTCATTTACTTCTTAAAATAACAACTAGCATTCATATTTATGATTGCAATCTCTTGTTAAAGTTGTTGAGCTCAAATATTTAATGATGCGTTAGGGAAATTTCTATATTTTATTGTTGTAGAACTCACCATGAGCTTATCCAAGCATTAACTTAAAAATTAAGATTCAACCAGAAAATTAAAATAGGAAAATTTTTGCCGCTATTTCTATTTGGTTACATAAAGTTAAAGATAAACTATTTTTAAACATAAATATCAAGTTCTTGATTATTGCACTGCCTTCAACCCATGAATAAGTATAATAACAGTTTCATAAATAAATTTTATGAATTCTTTCTTTCTATTTGTGGGGGGAGTCATTTGAAGAAAGAGGACACCCAGAAATCAAGCCACAATGTACAAAAATGTGTAAAATCTCAGCATCAGCTAAACTGCAACTTTATTTTAATTCTGGTTTTTGGATGTTTTTTGTTTTGAATAAGAATTTACTATAAGATATTTTCTGTAATAATCATTAAAGCAGGGAACACACTTGGATTTCTGTTTTTACAGTTGTTCCCACATAAACTCATTTATATAAGAATTAAAAATGAAAGATTTAATTTCAACAGAAACATTATATGGATTGCATTTCACACAACTTTGTATTTGAATATTTTTATACAAATGATTTCAAACATGGAAAATATTTTAATTTGGTACAACTAAATAAGAGCAAGCCAATTAATCATCTAGATTCTAGATGTCAATCACCTAATATCAAATAATCATCTCGATGTCAATCACCTAATATCAAATAATCATCTCGATGTCAATCACCTAATATCAAATAACCATCTCGATGTCAATCACCTAATATCAAATAACCATCTCGATGTCAATCACCTAATATCAAATAACCATCTCGATGTCAATCACCTAATATCAAATAATCATCTCGATGTCAATCACCTAATATCAAATAATCATCTCGATGTCAATCACCTAATATTAAATGTATCGATTTTCAAAACATTTAACATTTTTTTTAATCTCATTTTCTCTCATATGTCATTATTTTCGTGTAAGTATGCCAACAAAACTAAGAGAAACTTGAGGGCAGGTCAATAATTTTCTATAATTATAATTTTTCTTATTTTTTTTTTATTCTTGTTTAACAAATATTTTAAAAAAAAAAAATCGTAAGGGGGGGGTATGTATAGTGAGTGGTCTCCCTTTATCTGTTCTTAGAAATTTTTTTTTTTTTTTTTAATGCTAGCGTGTTTTGGGATTCAGGGTTCACGATTATTTTATGTACAAATCATCCACAAACTTCAAGGGAGAACTGTATATATTATAGTAAAGAAATATTGTCCACGTATGCTTGTTATATAGTAGGTAGAGATAAAAAAAATGATAATGATGCAACAAGTAAATTTAAAAATGTTAAAAATCAGAATTTTCAGACACACCTATATCATTTTTCAATGAGAAATAAAAAATAAATAAAGTGGGACTTTTGAAAAAAAGAAAACCAAAAGATATTCTCCCAATCCACCAAAAAGACACCCTTCATTTTTTTTAATTTGAGAAATGACACAAATGTATCCCAAAATTCCAATTTTTAACATCTTTTTCATCATGCTTCCCAGTTGGTCAAAAGGCAGACTAAATATTCAATAAATATTATTAGTCTTATATTATTATTATTATTTTTGTTATATTTTTATTTCTTGAATTTTGTCAAAATCTTATTATTACCTGGAAAGACCAAGGGATTGGATTATTAAATTAAGAATTTTGATCCTTTTTAAAACATTAAAAATTTTAGCTGAAAAAAATTTGTTTTTGCCTCACTGTGGTGGTGGTACCAAAAGAGATTTTAGCTTTTTTTTTTTTTTCTTTTTTTCGTTACACTGAAAAACACATCAATTTGGAAATTTGTGCAAAAAACAAATTGTTGGATTTCATTGAAACAGTACTTATTCAAAAATAAAATTATTTTAGAAATTTTTTTTTTTTAATTTTGGTAAGAAAAAAAGGGGGGGGGGCATCTGTTACCCTCCCCCCACTCTTATTTAATTTTATGAAATTTTGATCCACTTAATGTTTATATTAGTTAAAAGCAGAATGCCATGGAGATTTTAAGTCAATTTCTTTTTGCAAAACAGGAAACTCACCTACTAAAAATCTGCTTTGAATCATAAAATAAAAAAAATAAAATTGGAATAAAACTAAGGCATTATTTAATTAAAAAAGCTTTTACTTTTATGAATAAGATATATTATGGACGCTATTGTTTTAAGAAAAATATTTCAATGAAGAATGAATTCTTACGATTTTTTTTTTAAAATTATAATAACTTATAAAGTTTTAAATCTTAAAATTCTGTTTTAATTTGTTCAAATTAGGTGATATTATTAAATTGAAAACTATATTTACTAATCATAAATGGAAAAGCTTATTACAATTTACTGCCCCCCTTATTTAAAAAGAATTCTGAATTTTTTCTTGTATGCATATAAATTATTTTAGTGAATATGGACATCCATACATGACATTATTAGAATAAAAAAAATAAAATAAAAAAAGTAAATTTAAAGTCATAGTATCTAAACCTTAATAAAACATTAGATTACAGAGAATATTTTCCTAAATTTTTAAGATTGGGACATTAAAAAATTATATAAAAAAAAGGCACTCATATTATATCCCTCAAGTAATTTTTACAGGCATACCCATCATAGAAAAAAAATTAGATAAACTTCCATCTATCAGTCAAACTGTCAACACCTTAAATAACAGCTACAACTGCATTAAAAAAAATGCATTTCTGCAAGATTTTAAACTTAAAGTAAGTAATATTTGGGTCACTTTAAATCAGCTAATATTCTTCAAATAAAGTTTCAGGAAAGTATATTTCCTTTTTGAAAGATTTTTTTTTTTTAATTAAAAAAAAAAAACAAAAAAGAACTAAATCCAGCAATTTTAACAATTTAAATTAGTTTTGAAATACAGAAGTTTTAATTTTAAAAATTAGGTATCACGTTTCTGTGGAAGTACCTACAATAAAACATTTCTGGCTAAATTCATGCCATGGTGTTTTTTACCTAGCATAGATCAACATGGTTCCTGCACATAGCAACAAGTTAAAAGAACACTAATAAAGAAAAAAACAGAAAAGAAATAAAGAAAGAGAGGTTAATACACTACATAAAAAAATAAAATAAAAAATAATCCTTAGACAATAAATTTTCTTCTAAAAAGTATTAGATACAAAATTACCTCCCCTGCATTATCATTTAAAAAATGTGGTTTCGATTGACGGGATGGGACAATTTACTCAGCCAAGGAAACAGATGCGCGTGTGTGCGTGTGTGCACACACTTGTAAGAAAGGGATGTATTTTTTTTTATTCATTAATCCAACTGATTTTGTGTTACTTAAACGCTAATTCTAGTGGATACTTCTATTTGAGCAAACACTCCATTTATTTATTAAACAGTATATTTTTTTTTATTTTTGTCTACTGGTCTGAAATTTTATATAGAGGGTATATCAAAAGTATTTTTACAAACTTTGAATCGGGTTCCTCAGACTAAAACAAGGACCAAAGTTCATATAAGCATGTCTATAAATGCTTAGTTTCCAAGTTAAGTTCAAAGAAAGTTTACAGTGTTATCATGTAGACTAGGTTACATATGTCATTTCTACACATTTGTGACTAGTTTATCTTCGGCATTTAACGTTTGTAGTAGTGAGTTAACCGAGAAGTGTTCCGTTTAATATGATAGGATATTCATATAATGAGTAGGCCGATATGATTTTTATATATGGCCACACAAAACGGTAATGGATGTGACACTGCATCAGATTGCGCTTCCAGACCAAAAGCAGCCAAGTTCACCCAAACTTTGCTGCTGTTTATCGTTGCATTGCTGTGACAGGATCCATGGCACCGCAAACTATAACAGATTGGAATGCACATGGTACAATACAAACTAGACACCAACATCAGTTTATGATTAATATGTGGGCTGGAATTGTCTGGTAGTTCCATATGTTATCCCAGCACGTCTTACAGGAACTATCTACAGGGACTTTATTTTGAACACACTTCCAGACCTGCTAGAGGATGTACCCCTGCTAATACAAAGATGCATGTGATTCATGTATGATGGGGCTCCAGCACATTTTAGTCACATTGTTTATGATGCACCGGTTTACATCTTCCATGAAAGATGGATAAGCAGTGAAGGACCGGTTCTATGGCCGGCACATTCCCCCAACCTCAACCCTTTGGATTTTTACCTGAGGGGCCCACTTAAAACAATTGGTTTATACAGCAGACATTAATAATGCAGAGATGCTTCATCAAGGTGTCAGGCAGGTAGAGGGCTGCGAAACTATTCAACAACATGTGGGAACATTTGAAAAGACCTGCCAGGCAATGATCTGACAGGTGCATGCGTGTGTAGAAGCAATCAGAGGACATTTTGAACACCTGTTATGAGTTGGTGTGTTGAGGTACAATGATGACCTTTTAGACATATGTTTATATGGACATTTTACTTTATTTTGGGGTCAAGAACCTGCCCCAAGTTTGTAAAAGTATTTTTGGATTGTACATTTAATAGCCTCTACCATATACTTTAACTTAAAAATGAAAGATTTGTGCATATATGTTTATATGAGCTTTTGTCCTTGTTTTGTTATAAGGAACCTGCACCCAAAGTTGTAAAGTATTTTTTATACAATCTGTGTGTATATTATATTATATATATATATATATATTGCACACAGTCATCATCTCCTGTGGACCTTTTGAGAAGTACTGTTGCTATTGTTGCAGTAGTAGTAATCTTCCAGATTTTAAAAGACAATCCCCTCCCACACACCCTACAGACTAGCACTACAATATTAGACAGAGCTTGACCAAATAACAAAAACCACATCGACATTTTCAACAGCAACAGAAATGGGTAAAACATGTAACAAGAAAATAAGGATAAGCTGTTAACTTTTCCACATGACTGAAAACAAAAAGAATGAAAGGAAATTCCAATCAACGTTAAGCATTAAAATTTATATTCAAGTGCTTAATTTCACTAAAATTTTTTCCCCATAAAAAAAAAAAAAGAAATTCATATATATATATATATATATATATATATATATATATATATATATAAAATCAACTGATTATAACAAACTGTTTAGTCAATGGATGCTTATGTTACCTGTATGGAAACGGGGGTAATTTTACCATTACCATATATCACACTTAAAGTGTTCTTTCTTTGTAAGGAAAAATATTTGAAAAAAATGAGAAATCAGACATTTCTTCTTCTCCTCCCCCTCCTACTCCTACTGAAGAACACAAAAAGTATAATGGGTGGACTTTATTTCACTTAAAATAAAGTAGACCAATTACAATAGTAATATTATAACCAGCTCTCCCATCATATTGTTGCAGAGAGAATCACGCTAATCAAAATTGTTTGTATATTATTCAATAATATCAAAAATAAACAAATGCATTTAATATCATTGAATACTGACCTAAACCAGTGTTTCTAACATAAAACATGTAGTGCAACTGTAACAGTAAGAAATGCATCTAAGGCAGGACAGAGACACTCTTGCAGAACCCATCCAACTTCTAGGTGATTTTGAATTATTGTTTTCCTAGATTTCTTACATTAAACCAGAGAGGGGGGTGGATGTTCAACTACTTCAAGCCATCAACATTGAATGGAACAAAGACGACTTGTGTAAAATAAAAAAGCAAATTGGAAAGTTCAGCCACAAGGCTAAAACATAAGATATGAAAGTGAAAACTTATTCCATACTTATATACTTATAATCTATATCTATTTGTTACTTATTTCCTAACTAGTGATTTGTTATTAAAACCAAATTCTAATATTTTATTATTTTGGGTATGTCCTTTTTTCCAACGCCCACCTGCAAGGAGAATACATTCATATTAACCCATTTATACATAACACCCAATTAGTTGGGGATGGTTTTAATCAGCTTCAGGTACCAAGCCTAATACATATTTTCATAATTTAATGGAGAGTTCCAACTCTTTTGTTACAATACAATAATAACCTAGCCCAGTGGTTTCCAAACTTTTTTTTCTCCTCTGGGCTGCATTTTCAGAATGAAAATTTGCTCATGCCTCAAATTTTATGTGATAAAAAGTACATTTAAAAAGGCAGAAGGTTAAAGAGAGATAACCAGGGATTCAAAGTCAGAACATTATCATTGATAACTCTCCTATAATTTGCAGACCCTAGTTACTATATTAATACTTGATATAATGCACAAATATCACACTGATAAAATCAGTCAATAATTATTTGTAACTATTTAAACTGGGACTCATTCATGCAATTACAAGTAATCTATAATATTTAAAATTTTGAAATCATTTTTTGAATTTTTTTTTTAAAACCGTTTCTAAATCTTTATCTTTCAATTAGTCCCCCTCACCTGCTATTCTCTCCTGCAGTACCTATGAGGCACACTGCACTTTTTGGGAACCACTCCTCTAGCCTAATGCAGTCATCAGAAAACTGCGGCCCAGTTTGGACTTGTGAATTACACATCAAATTCCATAAGGAAAATGATGTGAATGAAAATGTTTTTTTTTTTTGTTTCATTTTCTCAGATTCTCATCTATAACCACATACATAAGATTAATTGCAATGCTTCAGGAATTTTTGTAACATTTCATTGAAGGTAAAACTTATGTCATTTTAAACCAACAGTAATTTTTACTAAAGGAGATCACAAGTGTAAATATCTTTTAAGAAACAAGAGATAGTCACAATTTTTCTATGGAGAAGAAATATGTTCTTTTTCTTTTAAAAGAACATTTTTTTGTCTGCTCAAATTAATTAAATTTGAAACAATTCACCTTTAATGGAAGGTCCACAATCACACATTGCTAACAATGATAATGTTACCAAATATTTTCTATAATAAAAAAATTGATATTGTGGTAAAAAGAAAACAAAAAAAAACTCATTCCTAAGGAAGAAGTTTTGATATGCAGTCTTCTTTAGTGAAAATGGCTGATGTAGTTGCAATAAAAAATTGCCTTTAATCTTTTTTTAGTAGTAGTAGTAGTAGTGCAGTTTGCCTTAAGATGAGGCCATATCTCATGCAACCCACTGGTTGGAGAAGGTAACCTGGTCTAATATATTATGCTGGGTGCCTAGAACTGATTAAGACCATATCCAAGCATTTGGCCATCATTCATAAATGGTTTCAGATTTTATTAAATGACAAAAACTATCTTTGATCATGCATGTAAATGGATTTGTATAGAAAAAAGAATATGAATCTATGTATACTTAAAGAAAAACCCAAATAATGTGGAGCCTTTGAAAAAATATTTTTAAGATCGTATTTACAAAATTTGAAAATAAATTTTTTAAAAATATATAAAACAGAGGTAACGAGAAAAAAGTACATTAGAATATAAATTATACATAACAATGGAAATAAAAAAAAATTAAATCAATATGACCGATTTCTTCAGTAATCATTCAAAATATTACCACTTTGATTATCAGTGCAAATAATAATTGGTTTAATATTGTCTGAAATTTTTTAGATTAGTTATTAACATTACAACTTGTTGAGACTAATATTCTCAACCTTACAGTATTTATATCATAAAGACATTCTTAGATTGCCAATGAGGAAGGCTAAAGAGCATATCAACCAAAATCAAGTGATAAAAAACAAGGATGAGAATAGTTTGAAACAAACAAAAAAATCATCATAGAATAACAACAATAAATAAAATATAAAATAATATAAAATACAAAAATATATAATATAAAATTATACAAGTAGAAAAAAAAAAAAAAAAAAGCAGCAATTTCTTACTAATATATCAAATGGGTTGCTAGAAACTTTTTACACATCACTATTTTTCTTCAAACTAAAACAAATGTTAGATCATGCTAATTTTTTCTTCAAACTAATACAAATGTTAGATCATTTAAATTTCATTTAAAATTCCTATTTTGCAGTGTAACTTTTGGTGAAATTTTTCAAGACAGAGAGAGAGAAAGAGAGATAGAAATGAAATTGACATTTTAAATACAAAAATACAGTAATTGAAATATACCATATTAGGAAATTATATTAAAAGATATTAAGAAATACATAAAATAAGGTTGCTTTGAAAGTAATGCCTCTTATTTTATTAAGCTTGCTCATGACACCAGAGGTGGATTGTAGCACAACACTAGAAGTTGACCTTCCAGCCAATGTATGTCTGGTGTTTTTTGGGGGTTTTTTTATAGCCTTATTATAAATTGCAGTTTGGGAAAATGGCATGTGGCATGAAAGTGTGCAAAGCAGAGGTATATCAGTGAAATCCTCTACGCAGAAAACTTCATTGATGCCATTTGCCTAACAAACAGCCAATCTGAGTACAGTTAGTGGTGGGTAATGCATTTCAGAGACAAATACTGGATAACCCCTTTGCAACACAAAAAACAACAGAGCCGTAAGAAAAAAAATAATGGAGATGATGATACAAAATTTTTTTTTTGTTTTTAAATAGCTGTGTTCAGCGGTGTTATTGTGTATTTATTATTATATCTGGCAGATTCCATGTTAATAAATAAGAGGCATTAATTTCAAAGCATCCTTCGTGATCAGAAATATTTTTTTTTTTTTTTAATTTGTCAAATAAAAATTTTAATTTACAGTCTGGAAAGAAAATTCTCATTTTGTTTTTGTCCCCAACTTTGTTCAATAAAAAGTTTGGGTAATTTGCTTTTTAAGCCCCGCACTGAATATGTAATAAAAATTGGCTGAATAGTTATATTTAAGTGTAAATTTACATGCTTAATTCTAAAATAACAAAGAAATTTTGATAAAATCTACCGTTTAGGAATTATTGACAATAAAAGTTCGGACTCATTTGCGTTACAGCATGGCAGCCATTACTGGTGTTGTCTGCATACATTCGCTGCCGATAATTTTTAGTGGGAGATTACATTGTTAACAGCCTTTTTACGGTTCTTATTTGATTCAATTACTGTGCAACTGAGGACTCATTGCGTGCACAATAATCAAGATTGTTCTGCAGCAGATATATGCAAACAACGCCAATAATGGCTGCCACGGCACGAATGAATCAAAACTTCTATTGTCGATAACTCCAAAACAGTAGATTTTATCAAAATTTCTTTATTTTTGAATTAAGCATATAGATTTACACCAAAATATAACTTGGGCAAATTTTTATTACATATTTAGTGCTCGGCTTAAAAGCAAATTACCCAAAACTTCTATGCATATATAAACTTGTTAATTCTGGGCTTTTTTTTTTTAATTACATTTTCTCATAATAATCACTTGTTTTACATGCCATGACACAGGTGTTCATAGTTGGAATAAGAATAATCTTGAAAAGAAAATCAACCAAGTGTTCCAAGAAATAGGACTCAACCTTTGCCAAAACAGAAACTATGATCTGGAATTAGGATGAAAGCAGTGATGTCACCTACTCCGAATCGATCATAAAAATTCATGATGTGGAATT
Source organism: Acanthosepion esculentum (assembly GCA_964036315.1). Taxonomy (NCBI): domain Eukaryota; kingdom Metazoa; phylum Mollusca; class Cephalopoda; order Sepiida; family Sepiidae; genus Acanthosepion; species Acanthosepion esculentum. The sequence goes on along the minus strand of OZ038510.1, from coordinate 25,157,230 downwards.
AGTTGGTACTAAATGCTTCCAATATCCTGGCATATAGATCAGTAATAACAAATTTAGTATTGTTTCTCAATCCCACACACTCTCGCTGAAATTTTGTTTTTTAAACCCGGAGTTATATTTTGTTTTCTTTTTGTAGGCCTGATGAAATTAATCGTGATTACGATTCCAATGTAATAAATTATAATCATGGAATATTAGTGTTTGAGCCTTTTATATTATATTCTTGCTCTGTCTTGTACATAGAACTCTACCTGGAATTTATCCTCTTCGAATATATATATATATATATATATAAAAAGCAGTTACATTTATGGTATGAAATGTGTTTCCAATTGTAATCGCTATAATGAGACAGAAGTAGTAATAAAAAAATTAAAAAAATACACTATGTCCCATAATTGTTGCCCTATTGTATATAAATTTAACAACTATCATGGGACAGAAGTATTATTTTTAATATTAACTAATCAGATTGTAATTTTCAAAATGAGAAACCACTTTGCAGACCAACTTGTAGAATGGTAGATTTGTAAAGACTTCATTAGTCAAAAGGGTAAAAAAAATCTACCAACAAAAGAATTATTTGCAATAAAGTAAATGAATTCTTTAAACATTTTTTAAATAAAAAAAAAAAAAAAAATAAGGGTTAAACAAAACCTGGGAAAGAACAGTTCTTACCAGCATAGACCAAGCCACCTGAAAATAGATTTTCGTCAGAAGAGAAGAGAAGAAAAAAAAATTAAATTCTAATTTTTTTTTGTTGTTTAAATTTAAAAACAAAAAAAGTCACAATATCTGAAAAAAACAAACAAACAAAAAAAAAAAACAGCATCAAATACAATTATTTCTTAAGCTTATTACTTTACAATACAAACAAGCAAGGCTACCTTAAATTTCTCAGGACAACTACTAAGACTCTGGTGTAATAAATAGGACGGGCAGTGACAGAACAGTTAATAAAGATACTCATGGCCAACTAGTATTATACAGCCCCACATATCACGTAACAAGCTGAATTCTAACAGGCCGATATAATGTAAACAAAAAACAAATGTGAATGGCCGCTTAGAAAATTGCTAATCTAAAAAGGGGAGGTAACTTTAAAAATTGAATTCTTAGAACGTAAATTAACAGCATACAATTACATAGAATTTATCGGACGTTATTTTAATTCCCTAGACATGTTTTCAACACCAAAATGCATATTTACACACACACACACCCCTTAAAAAAAAAAAAAAAAATCCACAAATTATAAATGGCTGTTAATTACCTCATTTTATGATTTTCAATTGTGTATATGGCCCGTTTGGCAAATGAACGCTATTAGGTAAATTTTCTACCTCATAGTTAATTGCATTTAAAAATTAAATTATAAAGTCTGTTGTGATATTTTGTTTAACAAAAATGGTTAAAAAATGTGTTGCATTTGGCTGTTCTGGTGGATATGTTACTAACAGTGAAAAAGTATTGACATTTTCTTTTCCTCTTGGAAAATCCGACCTAGAAAAATGGGTAAAATTCGTTAATCGTATTTATTGGTTTCCTATAAAAAAATTAAGTTCTTTGTATGAAACATTTTGAAGAGAAATTTATCTTGAAAGGAAACTGAAATAAACTAAATTGGGATTTGCATCCAATACCCACAATACATTCAGAAAAATTAAGAAAACCGTCTCTTGCCGAACACAAGGGAATTCAGAAAACCTCCGAAACAACTGGTCCAAACTGATGAATTACATGATTTTATTTCAGCTGATATGATAAAGGATTTTACTCAATTGGAAGAAGCAAAGTGTTGTCCTAACAGTTTTGAATTAAAAATAAAAAATATAAAAATATTAGATTATATTCTAATTTATAGAATAGCCTTTGACCCTGAAACACATTTTCCATCTATAAAAGAATGTATTCACATTGACCAAAACCATCATGTCCATCTCCAGTGCAATGAAATCCCTACACCATTACCACAGTGGTTTATACTTGGACATAATGCTAAATTCCCGAGATTTAGCATGTTAGAAAATTTTCCAAATTACATGCAAAATGTGGTGGAAGAACAACCATACTCAATTCTAAAAGAATTACAAAAAAGACAAGATTACCAACCAAGAGGTTATACTTCATTTCTGCAGAACTAATACGTTATGCCTTACTACTGCGCTATACATCTCAACAAGCCTACAAATGACTTCTAAAGAAATTTCCATTACCATCTTTTTCTTTATTAGAGAAAATTCAAAAAATTAAACGTTTTCAATGTTAAACGTGTTCCCTGGTAATGGTAGGCAATGATAGTGATGATGTTCCAGAGAAGCAGCACTTTGACTTACTTTCTCAAAGAGGTCTTACAGTTCCATCTAGCCAAATGGCAATGTTCGTTTGTGCTTGTTTTGCTATACTTGATTATTCAAATAAGTTTATTGTAAAACAATGAATTCACTAAAAAAAAATCTGCTGAAAGAATTTGGGAAATTTATTCTCAAAAATATGCTTATTTACTTGTGAACAGACACTGAAAAAGGAATTCACTTTGCAGCAAAAATTGTTGTGAATATATTTTATAGCAAAAGTTTTTATCGGATGAAGTTCGAAAAAATATTGTAGAATGTTTTTAAAAAAAAGGCAAAGGTCAAAAGAAAATTGATTTATAGAGAAACTGTTGGTAAGTTTTTTGTTTTTGTTTTTTTTACTTGTATTTGTTTTGTATTACTGCTTAATTCTTTAATAACTTTTTTCGTTTGTTTACAATTTTTTATGATTACTTTTCTGTTTTAAAAAGAAAAAAAAACTGTATTTTTTGACGGTTTTAATGTTTTAGATAAAACAGATATAAATTGACTATAAACCAAATAGGCCTGTTAGAAATTAGCCTAAAATGTGACATGTGGGGGCCAAATATATTAGTGGGCTGTGAGATACCACTAAACATGAAAAGCAAGAAAACAATCTACCCACATGCTTTGAATAAAATGTTCAATTAGAAATTCCCTAAAAGGGTTATCCAGACTTAACAGATAGCTAAATGTCCAGGGTCACAAAATGAAGAGATTAGTTCGGTGTAAAGAATAACCCCTCATCCCAGAAATTCAGATATGCAAAAAATAGAAAGATAAAAAATTCCATTAGCTTTGCTGTCCACCCCTAAATCAAGCATCAGTGAGACTTGCAAGTCACTATATATACAATTGAACTATTTGAATAAAACACATAATAAATACCAATGTATTTACACATTAATAGTAGTAGCAAGACAGTTTTTCCTCCCCAACAGTGGGTAGTTCCTTGAACACTACAATCTAAACTTCTTTAAGTCAAGAGTCAATCTATTCCCCTTCTTCCATTCATCATCACCTTTTACATTCAGATTCTCACCTCATTCAGTAACCGTCTATCATGAAAGGCTCTTGTGCCTTGTAACGTGTGTGTGTGTGCGTACATATCAAAATTTTGGGGCCACCTTCTAGATTTCAAAAGAATTGCCTAAAAACTACTTTACTAGCTCACTTCAGGTTAGAAGGAGGGATTTTATCACATATTCAATAATAATAACGAAATTAACCCTTTACTGCATAAAGGGTCCTTAAAATTTTAGCTCTTTTTGTCTAATCTACTTAGGGTTGGCAGATTTTAAATTTTAGGTAAATCCTGCCTCTAAAAAAATTGGACGACATGCACTAATGTGCTAAATAGTTTGAGCATCCTTGCTGAGTAGGAGTTAGTTAAACCAAAGGCAGCATGAAACTAACTAATTATTACATCCAGAGGGTGGACCCAAAACTTTGGCCTATAGTGTGTGTGCATGTGCGTGCGCGCACACATATATTATACAAATAATAAAAACAAATCTCTATTTTTGCACTTACAATCCAAAAATCTTTTTCGTAGAGATTAGTTTTGAGAAACAGAATAAACAGAAAAAAAACATTTTGAAAAGAATAATACACTAGAACAAAAAAGAAAGGAAAAAAGTTAAGGAAAGGAAAATAAAAAATTCTTTTCTTTCCTTCAGTGAAAACCAACCTTGCATCCTTGGTGGTCCTCCCATTTGGCCAGGTCGAGGTTGTGGAGGTGCTGATACTGAAGCTCCCCGACCCTGAGGAGTCATCATTTGTTGAGAGGGGCCACCCACACCCCGTACAGGTCCCTGCAATCCAGGAGCTGCCCCTGAACTTCCAGGAGCTGCAGGAACTCCACGACCAGCAGCTCGTCCCATTCCATGACCTGGAGCGGCACCAGCCAATGGCACTCTGGCAATTCCCTCCTAAAGTAAAAATAAATATAAAATTATTTTTCAAAAATGAATTTTTTTTTTTTATTTCATCAAAAACTGAAATATTTTTTATTTACTCTTAAGTGCCTAATAGAATTGGGGATGGTGAGAGCTTTTTTTTTTTGTAAGCAGTAAATTACTGGTACCCTCTGAAGAGTGGATGGAGAGGTCTGCCTACAAAACCCTGCAGTTGGGATGCGGAAGGTAACATTCATCAGCTAAGTGACAAATTTTTACTCACATTAATCTTATATATATTTTATGCCTTTGTGTGTTGTTTAAAACAAACATTTTCAAACTGTAACAATAATTCTTTCTTTTGCAAGTAAATATTGTGTTAATTTTTTGGAGAACAACAATGGATTTTTACAGATAAAAGTCCTGCTATTTAACTCATAACTGGGGGAAGACAGATTCAGCCCTTTCCCATGGGTATTTGCATGTAAGTGAATGTAACAAACCCAATTGGAATTGAACTGCTGTCAGATTTCTTATTCAAAGCCACTATACATTACACCAACCACACATCCTGCAGTATTGTAGCCATTTGAACATTATGAAAATAAACTATTTACAATTATTTTATTATTAGTTTTATTTTACATTACTATTGTGTCATTACATCATAAAATGGTTGATACATTCCCTGTCATCAGAGGAAACTTAAATTGGAAGAAAATAGCTTCCAACTAAAGTCAAACCAGTATTCTACATCTCGAGAGCTTGTAAATTGGACTAGGTTAATAGCAATAGATAAGCATTGGCCATTTATAGTTGAGCCTGGGAGCATTCACTTGGTAGGTGGTCTCTTTTTGGGAGTGAAGTGAAATGCAGTTGACATATTTTAGGCCACAACAACAGGGCCAATATGTAAGATGTAAGCCCATAGTCCAATGCATATAGCAGACAGCTAGCTACTAACCGACAAATCATGGTAATGGTGGGAATAGCAGTTTCCATACAGGAAACATTTGATATTCATTGACCAAATAGTGTTAGTTGAAATTTATAAAATCTTTTCCTTAAATTTTTTTCCTCCAGGATAATAGATTTCTTAAGTCCACTGGTATTGCTCTTTCTAGTATTGATGGGCGTTTCCTTTCCTACCTTTTTAGATAATGTGGAAGGTCAACATCTGTATTATTTTCTCTTCAAGTTACATGCACTATCTATTATTTTTTATTAGAATGTTGATTTTTTTTTTGTTCAAGATCATTTTTACCCTATGAATACCTGTCTTCAGCAGAGACTCCCTCCCACCTTATCACATGGTGATTTATAAAATCAGATAACATTAAACTGTGCAACTTGTTTTTGTTTTGTTTGGTATCGATGCATACTTTCTGTTACAATCCCGCCTTGATTCAAGTCTATAAGCAGCAAAGTGACAAGTCCATTGGGCAAGTGTTCTGCTGCTTGAACATCACAGTAAAAAATTATAAATGCAAAATTGAGTAGATTACATAGATATTAGGTTGGTGCAAAAATAATGTCGTTTTTTGACGTTCAACTTCATGTGAGAAAACGACATTATTTTTGCACCAACCTAATACTACAATGATTAAAGTCAGAGAAAGGGTTGTCAAACTGGATTATATTTGTAAACAGTGTTACTAAATTCACTTGCCTCCCATTGGTAAACCAAGTTAAACCTACTCATTAAAAAGAAAAAAAAGGTCACTAAGTAGCAAACTTTGAAATCTTAGTAGCCAATCAATCTATACTCATGTACACCTGCTTTTTTTTTATCTCTTCATAATGATACCAGTCACTTCAACAATCAAGAGCAAACCAAACTAAAAGTCTGACTTTTAAATAAAAAACCTCCTCCAAATCCTCTCCAACAATGTTCTCATCATTTGCATCTGATGTGGTACACAAGATTCAAATTTAGACATTTTAAATAGCAATAGCAAAAAAGAAAAAAGAAAAACTTTCCTCTTTGGTACCTAGACTTTACGAAATTAAACACAGTACTAGATTGGTAGCTAGGTCTCATTATTTTAAAGTTGAAATGGCTAGATGTAAGGTCTAGGCTAACAATTTCTTCTTCCACACTTGTGGAACTATCTTCTGGTCTTCAAAAATTAAAATGCAACTATCTATCTTTTTAATTCCTGCTCTTTTATTGTTCTTTATCTTATTCCTTCACTCAGTAGCTCTTTTGTGTCTTATTTGCTTTATTGCCTTGCATGGGGCAAAATTATTAATGTTAAAAAAAAAAAAAGAAAAAAAATGTGAGGGTGCCTTAACCATTTCCTCACAAGATAATTGCATTTCTATTAATGAACTCTCCCAAATAAAAAAATTAAAAAAAAAAAAAATTATTTTTCCAGTTTTATTTAGTTCTTTTACCTCCATCTCTAAACAATGTTAAAATGAAGATCAAACCTCCATGTTTAAATGAAAAAAGATAAAATATTTCCAAGGAGTTTCCATTTCCCCCACCTCCATTTTAGACTACACTTATTGCCAAACCTACTGTTTACACACTTACATTAATTCATAATCTGTGACAATCCCTTCATTCTTGATTTTCAATATGTTCTATAGTAAAATTATTGGCAATGCATTTACACACACACATATATATATATGTATATATATAATTTTATCATATAGACAAACAGTTTACTCACTACAAAGATGTAACTTCGTTTCGGTGCATTTCAACTGCACCTCAACTGGTGAGAATTGAAAATAGTATCAAGCCCTCTTTTGGACTAATGCTGTGAGCGTTAGAATTTATATATTACTTTTGTTCTCATTGCATCGGATATATATATATATATATATATATATATATATATATATGCAGATCAGCATGTGAATTGCCTGAAACAGTTGTTAAATTTCAATCAAGGTATTGGATTAAGTGCAATGACAAGGAAAGAGATTACAACAAGTTCTCACTTAACGAGTTCAATGTTTGAAGATCAACCCAGAATTATGACCAGCTATAAAATCTCATTAAGAAAAAAAAAAAAACTTTTTTTATTTTTAAATCCAACTAGTCAGTATTGTGCATTGTACAAAAACTAATGAGAATCATTTTCCCTTTCTTGAGGCATCTTTCAGTTGTGATTGGTTTGTTTGTTATGATGCTATTGATGCTTAGAGAGACAAGAAACTGGAACCGGCAGAAGAGTTTAGATCCAGTTGTTTTCGAAGAAGCAAAATAGAACTTAAGAGAATTTCTACATTAAAATATAGTCGTAAAAACAATGACAATATTGACAAGAATAATTAAGCTAGAATACCAAAGGAGAGTTCTGAAGACTTGATCGCCACTGAAAGACGCAATGTCATGAAAATTTAATGAGAATATAATAAAAGTAATAATAATAATAATAATAGTAACTAGTTTTAACTGGTGAAAATTTCAGTTTTCCTATTTTAATCTTCTGATTAATCTTAATTCTTAAGTTAATGATTGAATAAGCTCATGGGCAGTTGTATGACAATAAAATATTTGTAGAAATTCCCCTATCATATCATTAAATATTTGAGCTTAACAACTTAAAAAATATTGCAACAACAATCATCATATATACAACAGATCAAAAAAGAGCTATTAAATTTCAATCAGAAAATTTAACTGCGTATTGATTTATTTATAGTAAAGTATTGGATTAAGTGCAATGACAAAGAGATTACATCAAGTCCTCACTTAATGAGTTACCTGTTTGAAGATCAACCCAGAATTGTGACCAGTTATAAAATCTCATTAAAGAAAAAAAAAAAGATCCAACTAGTCAGTATCATGCATTGTACGAAAACTGATGAGAATCATTTTCTGCCCCTCTTAAAATAAATTGCTGTCTCATCTTTCTAGAAAAATCTTTCAGTTGTGATCAGTTTGTTTGTTATGATGCTATTGATGCTTAGGATACAAGCAACTGGAACCGTCAGAAGAGTTCAGATCCAGTTGTTTTAGAAGCAAAATAGAACAAAAGAAGTTGTATATTAAAATATAGTCATAAACAAAGGAATCAACCATAGTCAGTATCATTAAGTCAATGTAAACGATCCTTTCCTTAGACGCATAGTATGTGTTTTGCCAGGACTATATACAGTTTTGAATTCAGAGTTTTCCTTCTCCTAAACCAGTTGCCACCCAAGGCTATAGAACCTAGTCTGCCCTACTACTTACCCATAGATAGGAAAGAGAAGAGTTGGATTCCTACCTTTCCCAAGGGTTATGTAATGAACTTGATTGTAATTCAAACTCTTCTCTCCGATTCCCTAATCCAAATCCATTAATCCACCACGTCTCAATAACAACAATATTAACAAAAGTAACCAAGCTAGAATACTGAGGAGAGTATCGAGGTGGAGACTTGATCGCCAATGATTGGCACAATGTACAACTGTCATGAAAACCCAACAAGAATAAAATAATTAGTTTGGAAATGCATAGTATGCCAGAAATATTGGCCAACTTAATGACTGGGTCATTGGAACAGAACCCAGTCATTAAATGCGAAAAAAAATTTGTGAGGTAAATTAATTTTTGCTTTCATCATTAGGTTAACAGTTTTCAGGGGATACAATTGTAACATTCATATACAGAAAGAAAAATATTAAATAAAATATACTCAAGAGGTCATAGATACCAACTTGCTTGACAAGTTGAAAGGCAATATCAACTTTAGAAGGAAACAAAAAAAACTTACCTCAGCGGGAGGAGGACCTTCAACGGTCATTGAAACTAAATGTTCTCCACGCAATAAAACTAAGCCTAAGACTCTTTTTTCTTCTCTTTCACCTTGTTTGCTACTTTTGGGCTTAATTTTCCGAAACTCATCACAATCCCCAAGTATCAAGTTCATGTGTTTATCGAAAGCTTTGAAAGTCCCAATGAATATCCGTCCATCCTGCAGAGTACATCGTACTCTGTAGTTGATGTGTTGAAGCATCTTTGAGCTTTTGCCCACCGTCTGAAAAAGAAAAGAAATTTATTTTACTTCATTTTTTTAAAAGGAACAAGATCCCCTTCTATTAAGATATAAAGAAAAAATTAAAACTTATGCTTAATTAAATCTAAAATTCTTTTATTTCATCAAAGTAAGCATTGTCACCAACTTTGGAAGGGGGGGTGGAAGAGGATACATGCATTTAAATTCTCAGCCTTCCAAAATAACTTCTTACGGCAATCTTTAAATCTTAAAATTTACCCACCAAAATAGGGGGTCATATAATACAAGTTTACAAGATAACCTTAAATCCTGTGGTGTATCAGCACTGGAAAATAGGCTAGTATGCAGGCACCATGAGATTGATTTCACATTAAAATGCAATATTCAAGAGATGGTTACACAACAATTTGCAAAAGTTCTGCTAAGCAACACACACAAGTAAATTCTACTGGAAAACACACTAGCCTACGTTTTCAGTTGTCTTATCCTACAGATATCAAATAAAATGAAAAATTTAGGTAGATTTTGGGTCTCATATATAGGTCACCTATTTTTATATATATATATATATATATATTATATATATACACACACACCATATATACTCGTGTAACGCAAGATCTTGCATATTGGGCAACTTACAAATTTTCACCTATAAAAATGATTTTATCAGATATCTTGTGTATGATGTGAGTTCCTTTTATGAGAGATCAAATTACAATAGAGTAACCTCTTTATCCCATCTTCTAGTTAAATAAGTTAAAAAAAAGTAAAAGAGAATGATAAAAGTATCATTAGTAATGCAATATTTGTTGCATAAATGTATACTGCATAGACGCCAGTCCCGATCAGCCAAGCAGCTTATAAATGTAAACAATGGAAAAAGCTGCATAATTGCTATATTTGTATTTTTGAATACGATACTAACATGGGAACATTACACACATTATTATTGGACACAGTTAAGTAAAGCATCAGTTTTATCAAAATCATGTTTATTTTAAATACAGCTGTACTTTTGACCACAGTAAATGGATATTTAGTTTGGTCAACGACGTAGCCAGGGCCAGCAGTACATACGCTAATTTTATATCTTGTATATGATGTGAACCCCTTAAAAGAGCTTCAAAAGTCACACGATACACGTATGTGTATATATATATATATATATATATATATATATATATATATATATATATATATATATATATATACACACACATTGGGTGAGACAAAAGTTGTGCACCATAGGGGTTAATCATGTTTTGATATTTTATTTTTCAGAAACAATAGGTCACCAGACGCCACAGCCTGAATTTTTTATTTTATTAAAATTACACATGAAAATTTTATTTACTAGTCATTTGTTACTACAAAATGTCGTCCTTTTTCAAAACATATTTCAGTTCTATGCCGACATGATCCATTAACACATCGGAGAGATTCGTCTGTCATTTTACTGCATTCATATTTAATTCTTTCTTTTAGTTCCTCAATATTTCTTGGGTGTGTCTGATAACTGATTTCAAATAGCTCCACAGAAAAAAAAAATCCAATGGTGTGAGATCTGGTAACCTCAGTGACCACTTAACAGGCCCTATCAAAACAGATTAGACATTTAAAACATGATTAATTAACTCCTATGGTGCATGACTTTAGCCTCACTGTGTGTGTAATATAAGTCTAGGACGGTGCCCTCAAGCCTAGAGTGGCAACCTTCCTAGAGATAATACCCACATACAAAACACTCAATGTACTTGGAGTGTCTGAGTAGGGCATCAGGAAGAGCATCCCGACTTGTAAAACCTTGCCTCAAATTATTATGACAAGTCTCAGTATGCTGTCGGGCATATGAGGCGAGATAAACCAAGACCATCTATCAGGCACAAACCTTCTTGATTTGTGCAAGATTAATCCATATCCTGACTAAATAAAAAAAAAAAGGCTATGATTTTAAATCAATAAGTATCTTTTTCTCGATGGAAATATAAGTGCATCTTAAGAATGAATTCTGCCCAAAGTTAAGAAACTTCTTTTATTCTCACATGAAACATTGGGGATTGACAGGAAAAGTCGTAAGAGTTTAAATGTTTCAAACACAGCTAACAAGAAACCCAGTTTATGAAGTAGCTCTAAAATGGCATTGCTTGATTTGGACTTTTTAAAGTCATCACCATTATACAAATATTTACACTCATTTACTAAGGATTTTTAATAATAATTTTACAGTATTTTTGCTGAAAAGAATTTAAATATTACATGAAGGATTCATGGGCAAACATTTCAAACTTTTTTATATCAAGTAATTCCAAATATAAAAATTTCTTCATATGAGCAAATCACTCCTTCAGTGACAGTAAAAGGTTCTGAACTATTTTAAAATACAAGCTTTTTCCTTAGTGCCTCAACTGCATAAATTTAACCATGATACTAGATTGGCAACTCTATTCAACTGACTCATTTATTCTAAGTTCCTTTACCCCGTTCTCTGCATTTATCGCCGTGGAACTCCCTTCTGGTTTCTTGCTTCCCTGCCATCTACAATTTTCAAGAATTTAAACAACACTAATCAACATCTTTTGTCTTCCTGAAACCTGTTCTTTTATTGTCCTTTCTTCATTCTGTTTCACTCCCTATAGTACCTGGTGTCCTAGTTGCATTAAAGTCTTGGTTAGGGTGAAAAGAAGCAAGGAAAAATCAACACCAATGGAAATTACCAGATTGGGAATTTTTTTTTCTTAAATACACTTTATTCCTTAGTCCATTGTTTTTCTTTTTTCTTCTTATATTGGATGGTATTCATCTAAGAGGTTAGGAGGAACTGTGAGGGGAGAGAAATCAAGTCTCAGCTAACAATTCAAAGATGCAAGTCTTAAAACCCATGGCTCCCAAAAGGTTATTTTGTGATTACTTAAGCATTAAAAAGAAAGAAACTTTCTAAAAGGTCTGGCCAGAAAAAAAAGTCAGTTCATGGTGCATTTGCTGTCCCCTGGTTCTTTTTGTGTTAGGAAGTTCAGCATTATTTTTAAATGTTCAATGTCTGCCATTGTTTCTTGGACATGGTTTTAATCATAACAAATTTCAACATACTTGATAAAAATCACTTATTTTATCCAGTTACTTATATTGTACAATATCAAATAGGTCCTCGGTCTGTAACAGTACTGTATAAAAATAGTAAATTTATTTAAGTCAACATTTCACATTAAAAAGATGAAAGTGGTGAATTTCTTGAGAGATGGAATTAAAACCAATCAGGATGTTTTACATTCTAATTTTGATCTGCCCAAGTCACAAGTTAGGAATAAAACATTCTGTTGAGATATTGCTCTTTCATTTGAAACAGACATGACAGTTTGGTTATTAGGACTCAGTAAGTGAAGTTGCCAAGATTTGATATCCCCCACACGCAAAAAAAAAAAAAAAATTCACTTCCTTAGGTGTGATAGACATACAAGAAAAAGCACTCCATGACTTTACAGCAGGAGCAGATTGTTCAAACTAAGATGGTGTTGAATGGCTAGTCACTACTATAAGTTTCCTGCATGCAAAACGTGCAATCTTCAGGCAACCTACAAGTCACTGGAAGCCACTGTATTTATTCTTCCTGGGTGAATCTAAGTTTCTAAATCTCAGATGCTAGCATTTATACATTTAGTGGAGGTACAAGCCCTAATCTCTAAGGAGGAGCGCACAAATGCATTGCAAAAGATGGTAGAGCCTAGCGTTAATGGTTGGCAAAGATGTTAAAGCCAACCTTGAGTGGAAAGAGACATAGCCAGAGCATCAAAATATGTATTCTTCATGTGCATAAATAGTACACCAATGTATTAGAAATATAAAATTTCCATACAGAAACAGTTATATTTTCCCCCATACAATTGCCAAAGTTAAGCCATATTCAAGCCTGCTCAGTACCAAGATAGAGGACCACTTAGGGAATACCAGGTGCTGCTCGCTTAGATATGCAGGTAGTTTACAGGGCTTACAGCCACATCACTTAGAAACATCAGTCTCCGTATGGTCACCAAAGTTAAGCAATGTTGAGCTTGGTCAGTACCTAGATGGGTGACTGCCTGAGATTACCAAGTAACGTAAGCTTAGATATCCAGTCGTAATGGCTCTGAATTGTTAATTTATAAGTAAAAAAAATAATTTTTTTCGTTTAGGATTTTAGCAAGTTTATGTATAAATTTTCTTTTTATGCATCTGCTTCATTTTACTCTATAATAAAACAATGGCTAAAATTTTTCTGAAGGAAGCAGCATCCCCACTAATTTTATCCATGACCTGCCACTGCATACAAACCCAAATTACCAAAATACGCGTTCTTCAGGAGATGCAGGTAAAATGATTGGTTCCCTGTATCACTCAAGTAAGTATCTGACTACTCTACTTTTATAAGAACCAGATTAGACCGAAAATGGAGTACTGCTTCTATATTTGGGCGGGAACTGCCCAGTCCTCACTTTCCAGTCTTGATGGAGTTCAAAAGCATCTCAGAGACCTTGTTGGAGAAGTTATTTTCCACTGTCCAGTCTCTCCCTCACAGGCAGGGTGTGGCGGGCCTATCACTGCTCTATCACTACTTCCATGGAAAGTGCTCACACAAACTACATTCCTGTAACAGAGAATCAGGTCAATTTCATAAGAGTCTCCGAGTTGGTTGTATTTGGTGCTGTAAGATCCAGGAGTTACGTCCTCTGCCACAACGGGCTGTTGAGAGAAGACATTCTACTTAGGGTAGGTGGCACTAACTATTTGCATATGAACGACACTAGGCAGGTATTAGACAATAGTCAGTGTGGGTCTGGAAGAGCGATATAACACCAGTTTTTCTCAGTCGGGAGAGCAAGCAAACAAGACAAACACAATTCCTTGGTTCCACTAGGTCTAACCTCCACAACTTGGGCCAACCATGCCACTTACATAGTAGCAAACCACTCCCTCCATATTCCATCAGCAAGAAGTAAGTTCCACTCAAACAACTTCCTTCCACAAACCACTGCTCTGCAGAACAGACTCCCAAGAAGATGTTTCCCCAATCACTACAATCTTAACCTGTTCAAGTCTCGAGTTAACCATTATCTTCCCCTCCTATCCATATAAACTACCCCTTGACTTAACCTTCTACCTCAAGTTGCCCCTGGTCCTTGTACAAGGTGTATTTTACTATATATATATATATATATATATATATGTGTGTGTATATGTATATATATATATAAAAGCACAAATAGTATTCCACTGTAAAACTATAAAATTTCCATACAGGAGCAGTTATATTTTAAAAAGAAAAAAAAAATGTTACTTAGAAGTGTTCTAAAAACATAAAAAGTGTTCCACACGTTTACAGTAATTAGAAAAATTATATATCTACTACTTTCCCAAGAAGTTAGGGTAATTTACAAATATAAAGAAACGGAATCTGTGAGAGCAACAGTCGCCTTGAACCTGAAGCGACAAGAATTTTCTTTTTTTTTTAAGTAAGCTTCTTTTGGAAACTTAAATCTGCCAATAAAACTAGCCTTCAATGTTTTAAACAAAGTAATTTTTTCTAATTTAAAAAGAAAGTTGACAAAAAAAAAAATTAATATATTTAAAATTAAATTATTTCCTGACCTATTGTCTGTGTATCGTGCTGGTGACCCGGCAGTGCCCATCTCCTCAACAAATATAGTTCAAGTTTTTTTTTTAGATTGGCACAGTTTATAATATATACACTGTAGTGTTTACTAAGTAAACTACAGTATTAAAAAATAAAAAGTATTTTTTGGGCCTGATGGCTTCAGATCTTTATCAACCACAACCGAAATTAAAAGTTCGTTGTAGTTTCTGTACTAATTCAATTTTTATTTAATTACACAAGATTCTAAGTGAAATAATTTTTCAAAAAAAATTAAAAAATTAAACTAATCCAAAAACGATAAAAAATTATTAAAATAATTAAAAATAAAAAAATAAAATAGACGAAAAACACTAAAAATAAACGATTTTTTTAATTAGCCAATTTGCATTGTTTAATTTTTTTTGTCTAACAATTTGCATCCAACGTTATTTCGCTTACACAAGCTGATCTTGAACAAATAAAAAAAAAAGTGTGTTTGTGTGTGTGTATATATATATATATATATATATATATATATATATAAAAACTTTAAATAGTTTTTTTTTTAATTTCTCAAGCTCTTTCCCGGAGAAAAAGAAAACGTTTCCAAATCGTTACAAAAACCATGTGTCCAGATTCTCTTGAATTTTTCTTACGACGAACACCAAGAAGTCTTTTGGGTTTTTTTGTTTTTTTTACAGAAATATATTTCTCCTACTGATAAAGAGTAATAAAAAAAAAGTTAACATTTATTTTGGAGAGAAGAAAAAACAAAAAAAAGAGGGAAAGACCAAACGGACAAAGTATGAAGAGTAACATTAACTACCGGTAAGCCATATTTTAAAAGCAATGTCGACACAGGAAATGAAGATTTTTTGAGGGCTTATGCTATAACAGACATAATAATCTAACAATTAAAAAACATAAAAATTTAAAGATTAATAATTACTAAAGAAAATAAATATCTTTATTTAATACTTACCATTTTGATGTATTCGATGTTCTAACGATACACGCAATGATCCAGTTTATTTTGACCAACTTCTTCAATTATCTCCCCTTGAGTTCGAAAAAAAAAAAACACATAAACCTTAACGCGGGATTTATTAAATTTATTTTATAGCGTTTCATTAAATCATGTGTTAATATTTTAATAAGTTGTTTCACTCACAATATTAATTGAAATTTATATTTTAAACATTTCAGAATTTTAGAATAAGAATAAAAAATAATTAAAATAAATATTTGAATATTTATAAAGCACACAATCCAAAAATTATTATTCTAATTTATAATTACTAATTTCAATTTTGTGACTATAATTAAAAAAAAACAGTGATTAGCCTCATTTTTGTTTTGATAATGACATTTGTAGAAAACGGTTTTACACAATATTTCCTACAGGCACAAATTTGTGCAAAAAGTTTGGTCACAACTCAAAAAACTCATAAGAATCATTTTTTCCATAAAATAGTAACTTGCTGGGAAATTTGCCCTCTGATTTCCTGCATCAAAAGGTTGATGTTTAAAAAATATTGCAAAAAAAAAGGGAATAAAAACAGCAAGATTAAAGCAGACAAACACTCTCTTTTAAGCAGACAAATAAAGAAAAACTTCTGCTCAGTGTGTAACAATAAAAGAAGAAAGTGTTTATTTACAGAAAAAAAGGGTAAAGAGATAAAGACAATTAGGAGAGAAAGAAAGGAAGAAGAAAAAGTCCTTTAATGGAAGAGAAAATGTTCATAACAGAAAAAAGGCGCTCTCAAAATATTTCTCTGTACTCCTAAAAGTTCTTTAAGCAAGTACAATTTTGTTAATAGTTAGAAACACTCACAGTTTTCTTCAAAGTTCCTGCAGAGTATGAAAATGTTGGTAGATATAGGAATTCTGCAATTGAGTGAGTTCGTAGGTCGATAACAGAAGTCTTGTAGGTGAAAGGCAGCTTTCAACTGGTCTTTTATAGTGGGCCGATGTTCATTCTCAACAGCCCTTTAATAGGTAGTTCTTCTTTGGTTGAAAATGGTTCCGAAGTTGACTGGTGCTCTCTATTGCCGACCCCACAGACGGTGGGTTGACATTCTCACTGCCAAATAGAAGAAGAATCTCCAAATTTATGGAGATTTGGGTGGCTAAAAAGATTGGGGGACTTTTTCCTCCAAAATTGTTATACAAATTTCCTGGCTCCTCCATTGGTCAGAAAACACATTCTTATCTCTGATAAGAATCAAGGCTTTGGGAGCCGATTTTGAAAGTAAGACAAAAAGGTTGAAGTGAACAAACTGTGAGGTTTCCCCAGACTTTATGGCACTATGGAAAGAATAATGGTGGTGGAATTCCTTTTTATATTTTCCAACTATCTCGTTAGTCATAAAATATATTCTTATCTCTGATAAGAATCAAGGCTTTGGGAGCCAGTTTTGAAAGTAAGAAAAAAGGTTGGAGTGAGGATTGGAAAAATAGGCTAGAATGTGAACTTGTAAAATAGTTCTCAAATTAAATTCCAATAAACTGCCTAACTTCATCGACCACAGAAAATGGACTTCCTCGGTGAAAAACTTCTATCCATGAGTGTGTGTGTATATATATATATATATATATATATATATATATATATATATATATATATATATATATATATATATATATATATATATATATATATATATATATATATATAGTAAAAGCACATCAGGCTATATGACACTTCCGTATAGGATACAGGTTCAATTCCTGTTGGAGGACACATATTTTCTATGACAATTTCTCAGACATCCAGGCTAGTAAATGTTGTTAATACTGTTTATTATAAACAGAGCATTTACTTAAATATTTGTATCTATAAAAAAGAATGTATAAACATAAAAATGTCTTAAAAAATATATATATATATATATATATATATATATATATATAAATCTTCAGACTTACATATATTACACACACACACACGCACATCCATATATACATGGACATTTGGTTTCCAGAACTTTATTTTTCTAGACTCTTTACAAACTCTCTTCTGAGGCACCTCAAGGCAGTGTAATGGTTAACAAGCTTGTCTTGCTAGAACATTTATGACTGAATAGTGAGTTTGATCCTCACTAGGTGTCCCATACTTTTGGCCTTGTGCCACATCTAAGCTACATTTGGAAAATCGCTACAAACTCTCTTCTGAGAACACCTTTCTCTTTCACTTAATAGTCACCATTTTCAGTAAAAGGACGAGACCTAGCTGCCAGTCTTAAATTCATGAAGTTGAGGTATCAAAGGGGAAAGCTCATCCAAACAATTGTCGTGAAAATATCTATAGAAAAAAATACAAGGCTGTAGTAGGATTATGTAGTAGTAAAACCATATGAAAATATACACTTTCCTTTTTACTAAGAGAGTGACAAAGAAAACTCTCTCTCTCTCTCTCATGTCTAGATAATTCCTTTCCACTTCTCTCTCCGATTTCTTTCTCTTCCATTCCAATTCCTTCCTTACATTCTCTCTCTCTCTTTCTGTCTTTCTGTCCCTCTATTTCTTTCACTCTTTCTCTCTTTCCCTTCCTCTTCTCTTTCTGCCTACGTACGAGTATCAAGTTGATATAAGTATTTATTCGTTTCTCACTTCCGCACTCTGTAAACCTCTGAACTCGCGACTTCAAATCACACAACAAACAAGTACACTTCAAGCTTTGTTTTCACTAATCCAAAGCGAATTCTCTTCCAACTACGACGGCCATTTTTTTCTAATTCCAACAAACCACTATTTATCTAGATGCCAATCTTTTTACAAACAACGAAAGCAGACTGCTGAAGGAGGATCACAAATTTATAAAAATGGTTGCAACTCGATACGCACCGAAAATAGAAATTATTTCCCTATTTCTCATTTATTTCGACCATAGACTTTTACAAATGCAGAGAAAATAAATAAATGAATTGCAAACGTAACTCCGATAAACACTTTTGCTTGCTTGAACCTGGACATAGCTCATGTGGATCAGTGAACATCATAAATAAAATCAACCAATGACAACATGTCCTGTCAAAAATCAAACAGAAAACATGAATGTGCCAGGCCCAATAAAAAGAAGGAAGAAACCACATGCAAAAGCAGAAAGAGGAGTGGGGAAACTGGTTCGATGTAACAGTTTAAAAAAACACAAGGGTTGGAGATTCATCAGACGTTGAGTTTGACCAGATGTGCAACCCCAGAAGAAAAAGAAGAAGAAAGAATGCATCCAACAAATTAATTTCTGTCAACCAAAAACACAACAACCCTGCATGAACTCTCAAAATCACAAAAAAGGACTAAGACGATAGTCACCCACTTTAACCACTGTAACCAAATGGAGTCAATAATAAAATGGTACTATAAACAGTAAATTGGCTTTTACTTATGTATAAGCCCATCCTTCATTTCTATATACCATAGGGCAATACATTATGGTGGTAGGAATGTAATTGAGGTCAAGATGCCAGGTCAGAACCAGTAATGTGGCAGATTCCTCTTTGGATTTTGTCAAGAATCTCAAGATATGTAGCAGGAGCACCAGACTAGATGTGGTAGTGTTACGCTCACGTGCGATAAGATAGACAATATGTTTCGCACACGTGGTGGTAACAAAAAAACATAAAAACTTGAAATGTGATTATTGGTAATGAGACAATTTATTTACATTAACAACATAAAAATTAACAGTTAACAAACATGAATACAAAAGCTAACATAATGGATTTTAGGAAACTACTATCTTTTGCCTAAGGCAGGAACCGAGAAGGTCAAATACGGGGTCAGGTAAGGAGTTCATGAGGAAGAAGGAAGGTAGTTACCTTTTTGGAATGGACAACCGCTAAGTTTTAAACAGACCACTCTATTTTTACAAGAATTCAAAGACAATAATAAAATAACATTCTTTGGTCAATGAAAAGTTCAAAATATCTATTTACCACTGGTCCCAGGAGGGTTTCATGCGGACGTTCCGTGGCTGGAGAAAATGTAGAAGGATTCTTACGGTTGGACTTTGAATCCGTGAATCGACCGGAGTTAGCTTGGCGACAGCAACTTACAAACTGTCTTGGGTGCCTTTGAAAAACCTATTTATAGGGGACCGAAACAACTAGGTAGAATTTTCTGGGACCTTCTAAAGCGTTCTAGATTTTTCTAGAATGTTCCAAAAGCTATTTACTGATCGGAGCTATTTAGTGAATTAAAACTTTTTGGATTTTATTACTGGGACAATCTAGAGTGGCCTATTATACATTTAAACTATTTTAATGACTTTAAATAACACTTTTTATAGAAATGCTCCCTCGTAACAGTAGCTATATTCAATGCACGAATGAATGGTAGTCTCATAAAGGTGCAGGATAGATTGTGGTGAGAAAAGTTGTCTAGTAATTTTTATTATTACTAACATGATTTTATGGAGGTATGGTGGAATAACGAATAGCAGTACTGATTGAGGAATTGGAGAGCCAAGCTTGAATTTCAGTCAGGTTCATTACATTCACTAACATGAAAATAACCTTGGGAAAGGTATGAATCCAGCTTTTCTCCCCACCCCCAGCTATGGATAAATAGCAGGACAGACTGGATCGTGTAGCCTTGGGTGTCAACTGGTCTAGGAGAAGGACAACTCTGAATTCAAAACCAACCACTCCAACTATGGGTTAAGTAGCCTCACCAACCCACAATTGGCCAAGTGTAGTGAGTACAGCTACACTCCTGAAGACATCATCAGTCAGTGAGGGATTCCTCCAACAGGAGTAAGAAACCTCCCACACACCTTGCCACCACCACCACCACCTCAATTTGGATTTGAAACAAGCCAAGAAATTTGGCTGGTGATCATGTCAAGCTAATTTAAATGATAAGACAGATGATGACCAGCCTTCTCTGTCCCTATATTAGGCCTTGTATCATATTTCCAATATTATAACATCAATAAATATATTTTCAACCATTCTAAGCTGAAAAAATGTACCATGTTAATTGTCTTCTATATGTTGACAGGGAATAAAGTATTGAGTTTGTGGGTTACCCCATACTTAGTTTCAACAAAACCTCATCAGGTGGTGCTGTCAAAAAACTATAAAACTGGGACACTTCTTGTCATCTCCCACTTTCTCTTCTTCCCTAATCTCTCATCCCCTCCCTCGTTAGGTGGTCAGTGACGTCAGTTCTCAGGTGGATGCGGGGCGTTTTTTGTTTCGGGTGTGATTTTTCGTATCTGTTGTTGAGTCTGAATGAGCGCATGTCTGTGTGAGTGCTTGCGATGAATGAATGTCTTTAATTTTATAGTCCCGCATTTATTTTCATCCAGTTAACTGATGTTTCTGCCACATTTAGTGATTGTGGGTTTTTTTATTACTAACACAATTTTGTTTAGTTTCTTGTAAATAGTTATTTGTCTCATATTGTAATTACTCATTGGGGTTTCGTTTTTTTTTAAATTTTTAAATTGTTATTCCTCCCCCACAAACAATATATTGTACATATGGGGTCTAGTTAGTATTTTCGTAGAGTCATTGAGGTATTATGGTGGGTGTGGTAAGAAAGGTAAGTAAGAATGTGTTGTTTTGGTGCAAGAAATATTGTTAGTCTGATTGGGTCAGCGTTTGTGGCTAGCTAAGTTTAAAAGTTAAGACAGAAGACCGACCTCCTCCCCATTCCCCACTTCGGCTTTGTGGCACATTTTCTGTAAATACAGAAATAAATAATAACTTTCTCTTGTTCCCTCTCAGTATGCTGGAGTGATGACACCAATCAGAACCTTCTTCCAAGCATGGGAATATCTTTCCCCTTAGTAACGGAACTCTTTCACACACACACATACAGATGTACATGTATCACCCACACAATTCCTTACTTTTAATATTTTCTTTGTTTATATGCATACTTGTGTATTTTCTTTCTTTTTCTCAGTTATACAAAAACAAAAATATAAAATATTGCCTTACTGAAATTCATTCTGTTTCCTTACACCCATCAGTGACATTTGCAAATATTGTTTGCCATTGCTTTTAGTCTAACTAGGAACAGTGCCCACAACAAGTTCAAAAATGTATACACAAATTTGTCAGTGATAGGTTTGTAAGTTTGTTATAAACAATTTCATTTTACTCTTTAGTTTTTAGAAGTCAGTCTCTCAAAACTATAAACAATTTTGGTTTCAGCTTTAATTTTTAGAAGTCAATATATCAAAACTATAAAATAAGATTTTTTTTAATCATTTCACCCTAAGCAAGACAATAAAGAAACTATGGCACAAGAAATTACTAAGAATGAAAGAAACTAAGAAACATTATTGAAGAGAAAAGACAATAAAAGAACAGGGTTAAAAAAAAACAACATTCTGATTGACGTTGCATTCAAATATTTGAAGAGTGTAATTGGCAGGAAAGCAGAAAGCCCGAAGAGAATTCCACATGCGAAAAGTACGAGAGAAGAGACTATCAGAATAGAACTTAGTTAAATCTCGCAATTTCAACAGTAAAATGACAAAATTTAGCTCACTTAAATTCAGGTAAGTGTTGAGGTACCAAAGAGGAAAGCTCATCAGAACAATTGCCATGAAAATTTTGTCTAATTAATCTATAGGATATGTGCCGCCATAATTTAAATATCTCACTTTTTTCATCAATTTCTTAATTTTACCAAACCTTAATTTATAAAGCTTTTAAAGTGTAGTTTGCAGTGTTTATTCTGCATAAACACTACAAACAATTACAGTTGTCTAATTTTAGAACTAAAATTTTATTTAAAAATACTTCAGTAGACAGATGGGTGGAGTGGGTTACCCAAATGAAAAAGCCACTTTAATTTTTTGCACAACTCTCAATACATCTATTCTGGAGAGACAATGATTTGGTTGAGAAAGAAAATTTTTCAGACATTAGAGTAGAATTCACAGTCTAATTATAGTTTGTATTTTTAATAAAAGTTTTCTTCTAGTTAAGCCTTACCTTTAATGGGGTGCTTATATTCTAACAGTTGAAAGTCTACTGAGACTGTTCAAATTTTAAAAAACAAATTTATTTCATAATCTATTTCTGTGCCAGTTAAATTTTCTACCAGTTGCACACACAAATCAATAAAAAACCAAACTACATTTAATATTCCGTTACAATACAGCTTATGTCAATATAGAAGCGAATGCTACTTGGGAAATAAAATCATTTTTCTCTGCAATCACATCAGCATTATCGATTTGAATCATTCACTGCTTGTGCTACTCATAAAAACAAACTGCTTTTCAACCATGGTCAAAATTGCTTTCACCGGAAGTGATGTGCATAAGAGGATGCGCATGCGTATGGCAAAATTATTAAACGTCGAGGTCCAACAAAAGTGCCGAAACAAATAACGAAGAAATTAATGTGAATTAATACCATTCATTTTTTTTTTTTTTTTTGGTCGTTATAACCTTTTTATACACTTTGTCAACATCTTGTTTACAATATAGTTTTGCTTGCGTTAAAAAACAAAGGGAGAAGGGTACGAAGAGGTCAGATTTTAAACACTACCGACGGAAAAAATAAGCTTGCATTTCTCCCTCATTTGGTGTAAAAAGGTAAAATCTTTATTTTATTGCCTTTCTGGTTATTTATTAAAGAATTTAAATTGTTTTTGAAAAAAAAAAAAACATGTGCCCACCAATGATTGAATTTTTTATTTTTTATTTTCAAGATACTGAGTTACTGTCTTTTAAAAATGGCTACCTTCGTCATTGATTAAATGTTTTGTTTTGATTTTTTTTTTTAATTTTATATATAGAATAATTTTCCTGATATCTTTCCTTTATGTATGGATTTAAAAAAAAATTATTACTAATTTATTGAATATAAATTTTAGTGGACATACCGAACTACTCCGAGATAACCAGACAACATTTTTTTTAGTTTTCTTTTCGTTTCAAAATTTGTTTATTTTCCTCTGCAACTTCTTCATTTAGCATAATTTTGATTCTACCGGGAGTTTGGCTAATGAAATCGAAGAAGGTCGAGTAAAGCTCGCTTTTAAAATAATTCCACTCCTATATCAATAAATGCATTTTTAAATGCATATTTTTGCTGAAAAAAAAACAAACTATTGCTCGAGAAACAAATCTTGATAAGAGACCCGGCTTTATAACAATCACCTGAAATTTTAATTACCATTAATTCGTAGGCAAGAATATTAAATGAGCTTTGTGTTGTTTTGCAATATGTTATTGAGTGTTATGTTATCAATTTATAAAAGAAAAAAACATACAGTGAGTAAGGAAAAACAAACTAGTGTGTTTGGTGTGTTGTGTATTTTCTTTTCATCATAAAGAAAGTTTAAACTAAACACACGAGCAGATGATCGTTAGCCTGATCAATAAGGGATAAAAAGAAATGTTTGATCATTTGGTCAGATTTTGAAAAGTGGGTCGGGCCGAGAAATTTTTAGTGCCTCCGCCCGTATGCATAATCAATAATTGATCTTCACTCTTACCGATCAATGGCACGTAAAGAATTATTATTAGGCACTCAATACCTCCACCAAATAAACATTTTTAATACCTAAACTTGATTTAGACATTTTTTTTAAAACTTAGATATGTTTGTTATTTGCATTATGCGTAAATTTATAATAACAATATGAAATGAATGTTTTTTAAATTAGTTTTTAATTTAAAGAGTTTGTAAATATATGACCTAACAAAAACAAACAAAATTGCAAATACCAAGGGAGGTAATTCCTATTAGAATATTTTGGTTCTTTTTCACGCTCAAATTCTGAAATCGTGCAATTTTTTTTTTCTTGATAATTCTTTTCTTTTTAAATTTGTGCTCTCTTTTCTAGGTATGAACGAGCAATTTCGGCTGAAAATCGACAACTGAAGGGGAGAGGGGGAAAAAATTTTCGTACGAGTTGATTTTTATCAAAATCGTTAGTAAATTCAAATTGTATTTTTTTTTTTTTTAAGATAGAAAAATTTCTTTAGAAACAAAGAAAATAGTGCCGAACTGGTCTGTGGTATCTATATAGCAATGAATGCTGAGCAATTTCATCACAATCGAAGATTAGTTTTGAAGCAACAGATATGGTTCTACAGAAGGATGCTGAGAATATCATGGACGGAACATGTGAGCAATGAGGAAGTTTTAAAGAAGATGGGAGCAAAAAGGACATTTGTAATTAAAAAGAGACAATTGAAATTTCTGGGACACATAATAAGGAAGGTGGGTCTGGAGAATTTAACACTCACACTTTGAAAGACAAACTTGTCAGGGGGTAGCTTACCTAACAAATTTGTATAAATGGATGGTAGAGCAGGGACTGGGATGGATAGTATTGCAGCTATCGTTGTTTAGAGTTAGAAAGGCGAGGAAACTGTGGAGAGCAGTGATTAACCACACTCTGAATTGAAACAGAACATGGACATGACAGTTTGCATTAAAAGACTGAAACAAAAAGTATCCAGATTTCTCAGGTCTGTTGAAAGAAAATCAAATAATTATAAAAGTTAAGTAAGCATCTCAGTGATTATTTGGTAAATGACGAAATATTATGATATTCCATTCTTAATTAACACTGCTGTGGTCATACTTGTACATATTTACGAAACTTACTTTGCCTGCTGTAGACCTGTCCTGGGTATTATGATAAACTACATTTGCATCCTGGGTAAGACGATAAACTACATCCGACAGCAAGGCTTCTGATCAGGAGGTTTTGAGGAGCATGGAACCACCTCTTAATTGCTGGTGCTCCCAGGTCCACCCTGACCCGGAGTGGTATCACCTGTTAGAGTCCCAGCTATAGGCAAATAGTTAACCCACAAATCCATCTGTCCTGGGTACAACAATAAATTACATCCACATCCTGGATAAGACAATAAACTACATCCAAAAGCAAGGCCTCTGATCAGGAAATTTTGAGAAGTGTGGGACCACCTCTTAATTACTGGAGTTCCCAGGTTTACTCTGACTCGGGCTGGTAGCACCTTTTAGGGTCCCAGCTATGGGCAAATAGTTACCCCCCCCCCCAAAAAAAAAACTGGGGACAAAATATTATGAAAGTGTAAAAATAGGTTTTAATACCAGCAATATTTTTCTTTGTAAAAAAAATTATTACTGGCAATGAATTTTTGAAGGAAAAAAAAAATATTACCAGCAGTACATTTTTGGAAAAATTAATATAATTTTGTCAGCATTAAATAACCCATTGAGGTGTTGATATGCTGTAAAACAAAACAAACCAAACATATCAAACCTGTTGTAGACACACACACACACACATCTGTGTGTGTTTTAAAGACATTATGAATTATCAGCATTTGTGCTAAAAAATAACTAGAGCTTAGTGCTATTTACAAACCAGAATAAGAATGTGTAGCATGGTGTAACAGATTGCAGCTTGGAATGAGAAATCCAAAAGCCAAATTTTAATTCCTGTCAGGTTTGTTAAATTCACATACCCACAAATACCCTTGGGAAAGGTATGAATCCACCTCCTTCCAGTCATGGATTAGACAGTAGGATTTGTATCTAGAAAAATCATTGTTATTCTCAAAAAAGATTAATACAATATTCCCTCGCCCCCCAAAAATTAAAATCCAAAATATGCTTCAGCTTTTTTTTTTTTTTTGGGGGTGGGCAGTACCTTACTAACTGTTTTAATTTTTTTTTAAATTGTTTGGTTGAATTTTTTATTAGTCTGTACTGCAGAATATCGAACTGAAATTAAAATGGAATGCCCATAAGATCACCATCAGTGTCTAAATGCTCAACAAATAGATAATTTTTTTCCTATTTTTCTTAAAACAGGCCATATGGTCCAGCAACAATGCTATAACACTGTATGTGGGGCATACATAGACACACATTTTCAAGACACCATAAAATGTCGGTCCCTAGCATTTGTGTTATAAACTAACTAGTGCTTAGAGCTATTTCCAAACCAGTATAGATGCATAGTAGCATACAATGCAACCTATTTTGTAACATTTTTATTATGTTGGCGGTTGGGTGGTGTGACTTAGCTTACTCAGTACTTCAGAAGATCTGATCACAATCAAAATGGTAGTGCCCAAGAGAAATTACCATCACTGTCTTTATAGTTATTTATTTCCAATAAATGGTAATTTTCTATTTTTCCTAACATGGGCCAGCACAGCTAGGCTGCAATGAAAGTGTTAAAAAACATAATTTTATTATTAGAGTTTCTCACCATGTGGTTGTCTTTGAGGCGGCGTAATTTTCTGTTTGGTTTTCAGTTGTATTTTGTTGATGGGGATAGAGGTTGTTGTGCCAGAGTT
Source organism: Acanthosepion esculentum (assembly GCA_964036315.1). Classification (NCBI taxonomy): domain Eukaryota; kingdom Metazoa; phylum Mollusca; class Cephalopoda; order Sepiida; family Sepiidae; genus Acanthosepion; species Acanthosepion esculentum. The sequence goes on along the minus strand of OZ038510.1, from coordinate 25,130,150 downwards.
CATTGAGGTGGGATTTCCATCTGACATGTTGACTCAGGGCAGCATAAGGGGGAAAAAGATTCCCTTTTTTTCTTTCTTTTTTTCTTTTTTTTTTTCTTTCTTTTTTTCTTTCTTTTTTTCTTTCTTTTTTTCTTTCTTTTTTTCTTTCTTTTTTTCTTTCTTTTTTTCTTTCTTTTTTTCTTTCTTTTTTTCTTTCTTTTTTTTCTTTCTTTTTTTTCTTTCTTTTTTTTCTTTCTTTTTTTTCTTTTTTTTCTTTCTTTCTTTTTTTTCTTTCTTTTTTTCTTTCTTTTTTTTCTTTCTTTTTTTTCTTTCTTTTTTTTCTTTCTTTTTTTTCTTTCTTTTTTTTCTTTCTTTTTTTTCTTTCTTTTTTTTCTTTCTTTTTTTTCTTTCTTTTTTTTCTTTCTTTTTTTTCTTTTTTTTCTTTCTTTTTTTTCTTTCTTTTTTCTTTTTTTCTTTTTTCTTTTTTTCTTTTTTCTTTTTTTCTTTTTTTTTTTCTTTTTTCTTTTTTCTTTAAATCAATTGTTGCAGCGATAGTTGTATGCAGGACATCTCATTGGCTTCTGTGAACTGGCCATTGTCTTCCAAAGATATGGTCTTTTTGGTATAGTAGTCTCCATCATATCTGTCCCTTTACCTGCTGTTGCTCCCTGTGGGTATTCTGAACACTGGCAGGATACAGTGTGTCAGCAATGTGCTGGTCTTGGGAGACAGCTGTGCAGTCCAAGTTTGTAGCAGGTCCTAGAAAGATATTTTGGGGATTGCTGGGTCCCTTTTGTTTAACTTTCCGATGGCACGCACCCAATAATAAGTTGTGATTTAATTTTGGTCTCTTCATTTTAGCTGCATTTACTCGTAGGAGTTGTCTGTAGTTTGTCTTCACTTACAAAATGAATTTTTGGTATTCCATGTTTTGCTGCGGATTCACTTCTCAACCGCCTTAACAAGTTTGCTAAAATGTGTTTCTTCTGGTCTTGGTCAAAGTTGTTTATTCAGTAAAGATTCCACAGTGCTGTTTAGGTCATCACCTCTGAAAGTCAGGAGTATGGTTTTTTGTTACCAGTCGTCTTTGATAGTGTGCGTGGTAAAATAATTTTGGGGAGACGTCGCGTGTGTGGGGAGGGGGTTGTGATGAGACGTCACTGTTGTAAATGAAAAAAATAAGATTCCTGGTTCTGTTAAAAATTAATCCTCACCTCATCGCCAGTGCAATGTTTTAAGAGTTCTTCTGGAGACGCAACAGGAGCTTCATTATTAACGCCATTGTTCTGCTAATTCCTTTGGAATATCTCCCTACGATCCCCATATGCCCCTTTGACTCCTTTTCCTCTGTGGAGGAGGAGTGCATTCAAATTTCGTGTCACAAGGGGCATAACTCTTCCCTGAAGAGTTATGCCCCTTGCATTTGTTTATATTACGGATTCCATGAAATTATTGTCAACTATGAGGGTATGTGGTATTGTGGAGACTTCAAACAAACGTTTGAATTTTCTCATGAAGATATAGGAGACACTTCTCTTCTGCCCCCTCATGGGTCAGGTTATAACCTCCTCTCATCCAGTTATCTTGTGTGTGTATATATGTAATATATACATATATGGCATCTCATCTGCAGTCTCTCTCTCACAGACGTGCCATTGCCTCGCTCTGTCTTTTTTACAAATACTCTGACGGTAACTGCTCCAATGAGCTGCTTTCGCTGGTTCCCAGACTTCATGAATAAGCATTCAACTAGGCTTGCATCTTGCTCTCACCCTTTCACTGTCAAAACTTGGGACATATTGTCTCTAGAACTTTAAAAAATAACTCCTGAATACATTTTACATGTAAGACAATATATGCTTGGGATTATACAGCTCCAGCCCCAAAAATGACAGCAATGCTTCATTTTTTTATTTTTTATTTTTTTATATCTGATATGATTCTTGTAAATATAGATGCTGGTAGCTGGAGTTGGGTGCTTTCTGGAATGGTACAAAGAACCAACTTTTTTTTTTTCTTTGTTATCTCAGCCTCTTTAGCAATAGATTATCACCTTGAGGTCTGGAGTGAGCTTGAATCCTAATATATTTGATTTAATGATTGGTATCAATTTGTGAATTCCTTCTCTTTAACCATTCCTTCTGAGTCCAGTATAAATTCTTGTCTCTGCTGGTCCAATTGCATGCTTACAACTTTCAGTTCTTCAAATAGGAAGCAACAGATTTTCTCAAGAATATTTGCCAAATTCCATCATGCTTTGTTTAAATGCCCAGAATGATTAACAAATAATAATGCCTTTTTTTATATCATAATGAGGGAAAAATGTATGAGAAAGTGGAAAAAGATTTTGTGTTACGAGTTTCCTCTAGGACTTCATTGGACTAAATTTGTTTACATCAATGCGACTGCACATGAATGAGAGATGCAGGGAATTTTATTTTTTTTTTATGTATTTTAGGTATATAATCTAGCTGATTTCATTTAGATTCTTTTTTGTTTAGTAAAAAATAACAAAAAACAATAAGCTAAAACTTGAAAGAGGGTTTTTACTCTTATCACCTGTAATAATTGTCACAAAAAATGCATAGGAGAAACCTCAAAGAATTTTAAAAAGATTATATGAACACAAAAGGGGCATTTCTTGAAACAATACATTAAATGCATTAGTTGTTCACAAGCAAGACTGACCACAACTTTGATATAAAAATGTTTCTCTGATCAAAGGAGAAAACTTCACTAAGACGAAAAAATATATATTATTTAAAAAAAATTTTTTTTTATGTGTTTTGGGTATATAATGTAGCTAATTTCATTTAGATTCTTTTTTGTTTATTAAAAAAATAAAACGAAGTTAAATCTTGAAGTGGGTGTGGGTTTACTCTATTGCATGTAATAATTGTCACAGAAAACACCTAGGAGAAACCTCCAAGAAATCTAAATAAAAGATTATATAAGCACAAGAGGGACATTTCACAAAACAACACATTAAATGCATTAGTTGTTCACCATACCAAGACTGACCACAATTTTGATATAAAAATGCTTCTCTGATCAAAAGCGAAAACAATTCGCTAAACCAAAAATGTTTAGAGAATGCCATGATCGCTAGATCATCCACAGTAAATTTGTGCCCAGACTCTTACAAGATTTCGCCATTCCTGTCAGATCTTCTATTCTCACAGTGTGGGATATCTAATAACAAGAGTGATGGAAACAGAACATAACTGAAAGAAATTGGCTTGATTATATAGCGAAAACACATAAACCCTATAATTTTAAATTCCCAGCGTCTCTCATTTGGGCAAATGCGTAAACATAAACTTAATCTGATGAAGTCCTAAAGGACGAAACCTGTCACAAAAACTTTTTCCACTTTGTCATACATCTTTCCCTTAAAATTGTTCTCGATATATAAAAATTTGTATATCATCATGAAGAAGTATCCCTTTCACCAATTCTTCGTAAAACATCGGACTGATCCAACTGCTAAACACGTAGCTTCCTGATGGTATAACTGACCGGTGTTTTGTGTTCTAATTACTTTCTTGCTTATTGATGAAATAACTATTTAAAATATGGATTCACTATTAGAAAGTACTAAATTCAAACATACATACTACACAGTCATTCAAATACCATATCCATATGTATTGTGAGAACTAATAAAAAAAATTTTTTATAAAAGATAAAAGAAAAATTGTTTTTATTTTTTTTAATTAAGCACTAAAAATATATATATAAGTTACCTGCAATTTAGTAGTAATTATATTATTTTTAGTGTAAAGAACCCCATGTTTCCACATGAGTTTCCATAAATTGCTTGGTTTTCTTAGTTTTTGCTGGAGACATCAGGTCATTCCTCTGACAATACCCTATCTACTACAGTGAGTAGGTGCTGTCTGGGGAGATGGGTCTTTAGGTTTCTAGCCATGAGTGATCAGAATAACCCCACCTCAGCCTACCCACTGACAAAACCAGGTAAGCACATGAAATTGGTCATAATTAAACTTCTGAGTTATCCTTAATGATTCTTTTCTGTGTGAATTGTGATTTTACAAGAATCTACCAAATTGTGCAAATTTTATATTTGTTCACTCAACCAATCAAAAAAACGTGACTATAAGAGAGAAATAAAATTGGAATAAAATAAGACAGGGGTGTATAGTTTCTAATTAAGAGAAATTTCAAACATTAATACTTTGGGGAGGGGATTTTTTTAATCAGTTAATTAAAATCAGGATTCTGCTCATTCCTTAGCACCTATGTTACACCCTGTCACTACCTCATAAATAATGGGCTATTCCATCTTGATCAAGGAGAGACAGAAAAACATATCAGAGACACAGTTTGGTTTTAGTGAGAAATAAATAGGAGATAACATTTGTGTTTAACAACTGATTCAGTGAAATGTAAAACATTACCAATTTCAAATGTTTTCATTTGTACCCTCTTACTTCTTTAAATAATAACCTGCATTCATACTTATGATTGTTGTGTTTTAGAGTTGTAGAACTTGCAAAGAGCTTACACAATCATTAACTTAAAAAAAATATGATTGATCAGAAAATTCATATTGGAGAACTGAAATTTTCATGGGTACTACTGGTAGTGTTTATAATCAGAGTTCAAATCTCTGTCCCAAGTATTCAATCAATTTATCAATATACAGGGTGTGTCCCTAAAGCCTGGACACAGGCAAAAATGTATATTTTCAACAACATTTTATTGAATAGGAATAATAACAAATAACATCTTCAATATGATTTCCACTATTTGTGATGCCAAAATGGATGCACTTTGCAAGATTCACGTGAACTCTACATAATAACTCCACATTACAGTCAATTTTAGCACATTCTCTCTATATGCATTCAATAAAGTGTTTTACAGCTTTGATTTCCATTGAGTACACCTTATTGTTTAGCCTACCCTAGAAAAAGAAATCAATTCTTTCTTTCTTTTGACAAAATCATGTGGAGGTAAAAAAAAATATAGTTAATGAGATTTCCTATGTGCCCAGACTTTAGGGACACCTTGTATAGGATTAACAACATTAAATCAAAAAGGTAATTAAAATTGTCCATGTCTTGACAAGGTATATCTACAAAGGACAGTTCTTTCTTTTGTAATAACCACATTTTTTATAATTGGTGCCAATAGAGGGTGTGTCCCTAAAGTCTGAACATATAGGAAATCTCATTAAATATATATTTTTTTTTTACCTCCAAAGATTAAACATGATTTTGAAAAGTTGCTGATGTGGTTTTAGTATCAAGTAAGTTTTTACAGGGTGGAGTTGCTAGATCTACACCTTACTGGTTTTTAATTTATAACTGTTGTTCTAGACTGGTTACCAATCACAGCTGAAGAGCCAAGTCTTCCCTGCTATTATCCTCCATCTCCATGGAGAACTGATGGAATCCTATCTTTTCAAGGGTATTTGTGTGAAAGCAAATGCAATAGCCTCAACTAGAATTCAAACATGATCTAATTTTCCGTGCTAATAAATGTAATATGACACGCACACCCCTTTCTGATCTTGGACATTACTAATTTTTCTTCTAGGTGATGAACAGCTTGCAGCCATATCACATTAAAACACTGCTTTTAGTCTGATCACAGAAACTAAGCAACATCGAGTCTAGTCAGTATCTAGATGGGTGACTATATGGAAATACCTGGTGCTATAAGCTTTGATGTATAGGTGGTATAATGGATAATTGATGAAGATTGTTAACTGGAGAGGCAAGTTCCAATTCCGGTTGGGTTTGTTATATTCACTTATGCACAAATATCCTTGGGGAAAGGTAGGAATTCGTCTCTTCTCGCCTAGCCAGCTATAGATTAATTAGTAGGATTTGCATCAGTATCTCCAAAAGATTTTTACAATCTAAAAATATTTTCTGGCTTTAAATAACCTGCAAAAGGTTGTTAAGCCATAAAAAATCAATCTCGGTGACGGACTCAATCCTTTAACTGTGAACTCATTCAGGAAGTATAAACTTTATTTAATTAAACTAAAGAACTTTATTTACTTGTTAATTCTATCAAACATGGCTGTTTTTCATTTCAGATTCTAACAGTGGGTGTAATCAATGGATTATTTAGAGATTCGAGCTGTCATCAAATATCTCAAAATCAAAGGGCTATCTGGTAAAAAAGCACATGCGGAACTGGTTTCAACTCTTGCCGATAATGCGCCCTCATATGCGATGGTCAAGAAATGGTATGCCGAATTTGCCCGTGGCCGCACCAGCACAGACAATGCACCAAGATCTGGACGTCCAGTTGGAGTTTCGACTCCAAAGATGGTCAACAAGGTGCACAAACTTATTACAGCAGATCGCAGAAGAACAATTCTTCATATTTCCAAGAAACTCAACATTAGTTATGGGACAGCCCAGTCCATTATAACCGATAAATTAGGAATGAGAAAAGTTGCATCCTGTTGGGTACCTCGATTGCTGACGCTAGAACAGATGCTTGCTCGAGTGGCTGCATCTGTAGAAAACCTGGCACGATGGCGACAGAATCCTGAAGACTTTTTACACAGGCTGGTCACTGTGGGTGAGACCTGGGTGCATCATTTTGATCCAACAACAAAGAGACAGAACCTACAGCTCGAGGAAAATTCAGAAACTCCACCTGCCAAAAAATTACGGACATCTCCACCAGGAAAAGTGATGGTAACCGTCTTCTGGGACTCTGAGGGAGTCATTATGACCAATTTCCTGGAGAAAGGACGTTCTATCAACAAAGAATATTATTCCCAGGAGCTGAGCCGGTTGCAAGAAGAATTGAAAAAAAAACGATGCGGGAAGCTTTCAAAAGGGATCCTGCTGCTCCAAGACAATGTGCCTGCACACACTGCACTGCATTCAGTGGCAACTGCAGTTCAGTGTGGGTTTGAATTTTTGCGTCACCCTCAACATTCACCTGACTTGTCCCCCTCCGATTATTATCTCTTCCCTTTGTTGAAGGAAAAACTTCGTGGTCAAAAATTTGATGATGACGAGGCTCTTGTAGATGCTGTGCAATCATTCCTTGAAGACCAAGACGTGGAGTTCTACAGATCTGGCTTGTTGAAGCTGGAGAAGCGTTGGATTGAGTGCATTGACAAAGAAGGAGATTATGTTGAAAAATAAATATTTATTGAGTAAAATAAATGCTCTTTTCATCATTAGGCTACAGACTCATTGATTTAACACGTGTATATATAATTTTATTTTCTCCAGTTTTCTAGATGGGTATGGGTTGGTGATGATCATTATCACCAGCTTTGAGCATTGCATTCCTTTCGCAAACAATTGCAAGAGTTTAAATGAAAACTAAGGACACCACTGATATCGGATATTTTTTTTTTTTTTTTTTTCCAGTATTAAAAAACATTGAATCATTATTTATTAAAACAATTGACATTGCACTTGTATGTACAAAGGGACGTGGAAAGAATTAGAAGAAATATTAAAACATCCAACTTGATATTATTCATAAAAGACAATTTGATCACATTCTAGGTAGCTGGTAGGAAGGGTCTTGTCTTCTACCTGTGGCACTAAGGAAATAAAATTTTAAAAAAATTTCACTTTTTATAATAAAGAAGTCAGGGGTGGAGTATTCAATTGCGTAAGAATTCAATGCACATATCTTGTTACAGGTGACATATTTGTGCTGCTTTTGTATGCATTGCCTTTTTTTTTTCCCCCCCCCACCCTTGATTTGCATTTCCGTAATTGTATAACTTCACAAACTCACTTCATGATGTTCTGAGGATGGTGTGAATAAACATTGAAATATCAATGCTTTTTCATTGAATCTTAATTGCCTGCAAGCATTTTTATTTTATTCTTATATCCATTTCAGAAAATATTAATGAACTTAAAATCAAAAACCTTCCTGCTTGCAAAAAAAAAAAAAAAATGATCTGTCTAAAGGACAATTATTCCATTACATCATTATTACTGTATACAATTTTTATGCCCTCGGCAATGTTTATTTACAAGATTTAAAAAAAAAATATGTGAACCAAATACAATGTGATATTTATTTTCCGCCTTTTTATAAAGAAATAAAATTGAAAAAATCTTTTTATTCAAAACTTAAAAGATTACAAAATTATCAAAATATGTAAACTCAGTCAGTGCCATGCGGGATACAATTTGGCAATCCTATATCTTTCGATACATGACTGATGAGGCAGATTTTCTTTTCCAGCAGTAGGTTGCCATTTCTTTCTGCAGTAGACCAGTTGCCATCCAAGGCTATAGAACCCAGTCTGTCCTGCTATTTACCCATTGCTGGTGGGAGAAGAGGATTTATGCCCTTCCCAAGCATGTAAGTGAATGTAATGGATTCGAATGGAATTTGAACTTGGCTCTCCCGATTCCTCAATCCAAGCTGCTCCTCCATTACTCCAATGTGCCTCCTCACTATCTACAATAATATTTATTATTTACCATTTTATAAATAACTATGAAAACATTTTATTAAGGTAAAACCTGGTAAAAATTAAAAACATTCTGTTATTAGACAAAAGAGAAACTTTGCCCACCCAATGAATAGGAAGATACACACTCAAAATATTGAGCGTTTGTGGTCTAGCCTAAAATCTAAAAATAAAAGGTTTGGTTCAAAGGAAGAGATGTTGTCGACATATTTTACTGAATCTATATGGCAAGAGCAAATGAAGGAAATACATTTTTTCAAAATGTATAATTACAGTTACTCACCATTGTATGTTAATTTATTTTGTTCACAGACATTTTTATAAATTTATGAATAAAAAAAAATCTTTTTCTATTTTTTTTTCTTTATAAAATGGTAAATAATGAATATTTCGTTATAGTTGGTTCACATATATTTATAACCGTGTAAATATAAGATTATTCTTGTAAGTAAGCAATCTAATAAATAAATAGTGTTTAATATCTTTGTCAATTCTCAAAAATAAAGAAAATGTATAGCAGCTTGGATTGAGGAATCGGAGAGCCGAGTTCAGATTCCAGTCGAATCCATTACATGCTAATACCCTTGAAAAAGGTATGAATCCTTGTCTTCTCCCCCCAGCTGTGAGTAAATAGCAGGACAGACCAAGTTCTATAGCCTTGGATGACAACTGGACTACTGCAGAAAGAATTGGCAACCTACTGCAGGAAAATCACGCATGGTGCATAACTGACTGATAGCTCCACTTTCATATGTTTAGGTTTTATTCAAATTCTAATCATCACTTTTTGAAACAGTATATATTGCCAAGGGAGTCAAAAGTGTATACAGTAATGGTGTCATGGGAATAAATGTCTTTATGGCGCCCTTTTTTTTCTTTTTTTTTTGTGTGGACAAAGGTTAAAAGTTGAAATGACAGCCAATCTTGTCTTTATTATTGCCATCAATATGTCCATGTTATTTTTAGTTAATAATTAAGTCTTAAATTTAAATATATCCCCTCTCTCTTTTTTTTTTTTTTTTTTTTTTTTTTTTTATTGAATTGAAAATAAAAGCAAACTAAACAGAATCTCTTCACAATGCTCTGATGATGATGGTGTGAATAAATATTGGAATATCAATGACCTTGTGATACTATGGAGGCCCACATAGAAAGAGAAAAATTGGTTTTATCTTGCTCTCAACCGTTTCTGTTTGATAGACCAGCCCATTTGAATTTCGGTTTTCTAAGCACCATCCACTTTAACCAAAGCATGATGGGAAGTAAAGGAATGAATGAGGGATTTTCAAGGATCAAGTCATAACAAAACCAAAGATAAGTTATATCCAGGTGTTGGTCTATATTAACAGTCACGACTGTGATCGAGGGAGTTCTGGTCGACCCTTGGCAGGAGACAAACGTGTCCTTGTGGCAGTTCTGAGGCCTCCGTTTCGTATTGACAGCCACCACGTCAGGATGAGTAGATGAGAAAGGAGTTAGGACAAGGAAGACCTGATATAGAAGTTGTACCAAGTATCACGTACCTACCCACTCAGAATAAAACCGTGAATAAAACACCGACATATAATATGGGAAACAGTGTTCTCATTCTTATTAATTAACATGGCTTATTTTCTTTTATCTTGTGAGCCTGCAGTGGGCCCTTTCTCAGGTTTTGGTGCACTTCAACAAGATTGAGGATGGAAATGTAACATGAAGTGATTACTGGTCTCGATCAATAGGAAGCTCAGGCAAGGGTGGCATATGTTTATAATCTTTCATTGTATCTTAATTGTCTCTGTGCACTTTTATTTTATTTTTCTTTCCATTTGGTAAAAGATTGAACGAACTGTTGAAATCCAAAACCTTCATAATACCATATTTAATTCGGCTTCCATCACCAAAAACAACAACCAAGGTTGTCATCAATGTGTCCATGTTATTCTTAATTAATAACAAAGAATTTTTAATTTAAATGTCATATCCCTTCCCTTTTTTTATTTTTTTTTTTATTTTAAATCAATTGAAAATAAAAGCAAACTAGACAAAATCTCTTTGTGATGTTCTGATGTTGGTGTGAATAAACATTGAGATATCAATGACCTTTCATTGAATCTTAAATGCCTCTGGGCATTTTTATTTTATTTTATTTTTCTATTCACTTGATAAAAGATTAAATGAACTGTTAAAATCAAAAACCTTCATAATACCATATTTAATTTAATCTCCAACACCAAAACAACAGTCAAGCTTGTCATTATTGCCAGCAATGTGGCCATTTTATTTATACTTAATTTGATGTGAAAATAAAAGGACATACATTATGCTTTGATTTTAATCACAGGTTAAAAAAAAAAAAAATCTCTCATGTTTTACTGTTGTAAAGAATTGTTTCTTTTTTAATCCGGGCTGTTTTTATTTGTTTTTTGTTGTTTTTTTTTTAACTATCATTTCCCTCAATGATAGGCCCAAGAGCCACTCAAGGTAGAGGATTGCTCAGTGAGATTGTTATAAGGGTGGGAGAAGAAGCGCACATCATGAGACCATGTAAGATAAATATCAGTTGACTCTGGACTTGAAGAGACCAAGGTTGTAATTGTCAGGGAAGCATCCTCTCGGGAGTTCCACAAAGTAACAATTCTGGGAAAGAATTTCTCAGAGGTTTAATGATTACATTACATATAACTCATAACTCAGATTGAAGTGGAAATTGTAATAATTCATAAACTGATATAGACTATACTAACGAAATTGGAATAGTGTCTTTCTTTGCCTTTCACAACCTAGGATAGATCAGAGAGGTTTCTAAGAAAATTGGCATTTGCTTTCACCCTCAGGCCCCATGGTGACAGGATATAACACATGGTCATTTTAATGTGGGTTACCTATGTACATATATATGGGCCAAGGACATATTGCTTAATCTCCATGACCACCGACATTGGTGTTTTTAACTTTATTTTAATTTTTCTATTTGGTAAAAGATTGAATAAACTGTTAAAATCCAAAACCTTCATAATACCATATTTAATTCAATCTCTCCATCACAACCAAGCTTGTCATCATTATGTCCATATTATTTTTAATTAACAAAAAAAAAATATTTTAATGTCATATCTTAAAAATGTCATATCTTTTAAATATCTTAGTTAACAAAAAAATTTTAATCTAGATGTCATATCTCACCTCATTTTTTTTTTTTAATCAATTGAAAATAAAAGCAAATTTATTAATTGAGAACTCATACAAAATATATTGATAATACCTGTATGTCAATGTGTGTTTGTATATCTATGCACATAAGTTTACTTGGGAAAATGTTTGTTTAAACATATTTTGTTAATATCTGTCTATATTTATGAGATGAGGTATTGTAATTATTTACATTGTTTAAACTGTTGACGTCATCTTTGTTACCATATTCATGATGTTTCAGCTAGTGTACGCTCCAGCCTACATCAGGTGATTGGAATTTCAAACTGAGCCCTTTATTTTATTCTCAAGGATACATGAACCAGTGGATAAAACGTTGGTTGAATCCAGTGACTTGACCCAAAGTTGTGAGTTCAATACCTGCTTACAGCTGAGGTGAACAAAACTTGGAAAGTTAAGTTAAAGGGAGATAACTGATACTGAGACATCTGAAAGAGTCATGGCACATTGAGTGAGAATAATCTACCTCAGTGGACAAAATAAAGAGTTCAGTTCAAAATTCCAATCACCAGAAAAAGGCCGGAGCATACAATGGCCGAAACGTGAATATGGCAACAAAGATAAGGACAACAATGTAAATAATGTTTAGTTAAATAAAATGTTTTTTTAAACAAGTTTTGTTAAATAAAATTAACCAACTGTGCATATGATATTCTAACATATTTTCCTTTTTACAGATTAATTTCCATGTTAGGGTTGAAATAAAGGAACTGTCTACAATTCATGTCAGTTTTAATAAACATTTCAAATTTTCAACAGACTTCACTCACGAGAATTAAAGTTCTCTCATAACTTTCTACGTCTTTTTTAAATATGTTTATTTTTAATGTGTCCAATGTCACATGAACATGATATTTTTTAATCTAAAAAATATTGTCACATGAACATGTGACAATATGTCACATATTTAATATATAATATGTCGCATATTGTCACATGAACATGATGATATTTTTTAATCTAAATGTTTTTGATGTCATCTGTCATGCTATGGATTCTAAGAATTTAAAAATACAAGAAGTCCTGGGTAAGATGATAATCTACATCTGACAGCAAGGCCTATGATCAGGAAGTTTTGAGGAGTGTGGAACCACCTCTTAATTGCTGGTGTTCC
>OZ038510.1:25062419-25104919 GCA_964036315.1 Acanthosepion esculentum | reverse complement strand
TAATAATATTGTGTCTTCACTCAGTTTTATCACACTCGTCTATCTACATTTCTGAGATGCGGTATGTTTAATATTGGTTAATTGCAAGTGGTTTGACACACAGTGTTTCTGTTCCTAATTCCTCCATGCCTTGTAACCCCTTGTGTGTTAGTGGCTGTACTTCCTTACTAGGAGTAGTACCAATAAAAAATAATTAAAAGAAAAATAATCTTCTGTTCACTGAAGTCAATTATCAACAATATAACTGACAGATAAAAATATAGCACTAAATTTTTGAAGGCATGGGTCACTAGTAATTGTATAATTACTAACATCGGAATAAGATGTGAAATATTGTCAGTTCTTTAACAATCCAAATGTCAAATAGCTTTGACTTCTGTGTATGTGTGTTGAAAAAGTGCCCTTCTTTCGTGCACATGAATTCTTGATATAACTTTATGTTCGTATTAAAAGTTTATTTGTATCTGTAATTGAGCAGTGGCACCAAGTCATACCATTTCTTTATTCTTTGTTTTTTACAGTAATTTTCAACCCGTACAAGGCATGAGAGGCACTCACGATAGAGGGTTCAATTAAAGAGTAGTTTATATGGATAGGAGGGGAAATTAACGTTTAATCCTAGACTTGAACAAGTTAAGATTGTAGCAGTCAGGGAGAACTTCCTCTTGGGAGTCAGTTACACAGAGTAGTTGTTTGCTGGGAGAAGCTGTTTGAGTGGAACTTATTTCTCACCAGTGGAATACAGAGGGAATGTTGGTGATTTGTTAAAATGTGAGTGATATGGCAGGTCCTAGCCTTGAAGATTAGAGGATTAAGATTGTAGTGAACGGGGAAAATTTCTTTTGAGAATCGGTTCGAAAGAGCAGTGGTTTGCGGGAAGAAGCTGTTTGAGTGGAACTTATTTCTCACCAGTGGAAGACAGAGGGAATGTGGGTGATTTGTTACAATGTAAGTGGCATGGCAGGTCATAACATTGAAGGTTATGACCTGTTTGAACCAAGGTATTTAGTTCCTCCAAGCATATTCCATGAAATAGCAATAGAGCAGTGAGAGGCTTGCCACACCTGTGAAAGGGATGTGAGAGTGTGGAAAATAATTTGTCACCCACAAGGACTCAGAGACACTTTTGAACCCTATCAGGACTGAAAAGTGAGGACTAGGCACCTCCTACCCAAATATTTTTAACTTGATCTGGCTCTTATAAAGATACATGATAACATGAGGAACCAGGTACTTACTGGAGTGGTACAGGGTGCTGAGCATTTTACCTGTATCTTTAGTGATGGTTCGTATATAAGAGTTCAACTTGAGGTCAAATGTGTATTTGGGGCTCAATATTTTCTCAAGTAATGGTGCCTCCTCAAGAGGACATCCATTCATCATGACTGGTGGTATTTTGCTGGGCGAACTAGCGGTAGTGCATGAAAAGTGGTTAGTAACTTGAGGTATTGAGAGACTTAATAATTCTAACCTAAGTAGATATATTAGAATAAAAAAAACTATGGGAGATTGGTTAATCAAAACTGGAATTTTTCACAGTTTTCAGTTTACTCTGAGACCACCAGAGCATGTGCCTTAAAGTTGAACGCTCAGAGAGAAATTCACCGTAGGAGTCATTCATTGATAAGATGTCAGCACTTCTACATTTCTTAACAAATAAATGTCTCACTTTGCCTCGAAGGTAGAAAAGAAGTGATTGTGTATTTCATTTTTGCCTTTATATAAATTGTTGATAACTTTTCAAAAATGTTGTTTCTTCTATTGACAAGTTTACAAATTTTCCAGCAAACAATATGTTTGAAGCAAAGCTCAGATCAAAAAAAGTCAAGGCCTATCAGAGGCGGATAAAGAACAGAGCAGAATATTCATTTCCAACATGTATACAATGAACAAAATCTACTAGATGACACAAAATCCAATGACGGAAATGCACCAGCAAAATTGATTGCACTAAATGTAAACGACATTCACTGAAATGTAGCACCCACCACATTTACAGGTATGATATTCAAAATGTAGACAGGTGTGCAGTATTTCATGACCAGCACCACGATGGTTTATATTTCGTGGTTACAGCCAGGGTACAGGTTATATATTATCAGTAGATACAATAATACTGCAATAGGTAAATTCACTGAAGACAATACCAGTTTTGTAACTATTTTCAAAAATGTGACTGAAGATAATAGCAGTCCTTTACCTACTTTGACGAATGTTGCTGAAGATAATACCAGTTTGGTACCTACTTTCATGTATGTTGTTCAAGATAGTACCTCTTCTGTAGTTTCTTTCAAAAATGTTGCTGAAGATAATATCAGTTCTGTAGGTACTTTCATGACTTGTTCAAGATAATACCAGTTCTGTAGTCACTTTAAAGGATGTTGCTGAAGATAATACCAGTTCTGTAGGTACTTTCATGAATGTTGCTAAAGATAATACCAGTTCTCTAGCTACTTTCAGGAATATTGCTGAAGATAATACCAGTTGAGTACCTAATTTTAAGAATGTCGCTGAATATAATACCAGTTCTCTACCTACTTTCATGAATGTTGCTAAAGATAATACCAGTTCTGTAGTTACTTTCAACAATTTTGCTGAAGATGATACCAGTTCTGTAGATACTTTCATGAATGTTGCTAAATATAATACCAGTTCTCTAGCTACTTTCAGGAATATTGTTGAAGATTATACCAGTTCAGTACCTAATTTCAATTATATTGCTAAAGATAATACCAGTTCTGTAGTTACTTTCAAGAATTTTGCTAAAGATAATAGCAGTTATGTACCTACTTTCAAGAATATTGCTGAAGATTATACCAGTTTTGTACCTACTTTTAAGAATGTTAGTGAAGATAATATCAATTCTGTAGGTACTATCATGAATATTGTTCAAGATAATAACAGTTCTGTACCTACTTTCATGAAAGTTGTTGAAGATAATACCAGTTCTGTAGGTACTTTTATTAATGTTTCGAAAGATAATACCAGTTCTGCAACTACTTTCAAGAATATTGCTGAAGTTAATACCAGTTCTGTACCTACTTTCAATAATGTTGCTGAAGATAATACCAGTTCCGGAGGTACTTACATGAATGTTGTTAAGATAATACCAGTTCTGTAGTTACTTTCAAGAATGTTGCTGAAGAACATACCACTTCTGTACCTAATTTCAGGAATGTTGTTCAAGATAATACCAGTTCTGTAGTTACTTTCAAAAATTTTGCGGAAGATAATACCAGTTCTATAAGTACTTTCATGAATATTGCTAAAGATAAAACCAGTTCTGTCCCTACTTTCAAGAATGTTGCTGAAGATAATATCTTTTCTGTAGTTACTTTCAAGAATTCTGCAAAAGATAATACCAGTTCTGTACCTAGTTTCAAGAATGTTGCTGAAGATAATACTAGTTCTATAACTACGTTCAACACATTGCTAAAGATAATACCAGTTCTGAAAATACTTTCAAGAATGTTGTTGAAGATAAAACCAGTCCTGTAGGTACTTTCATGAATGTTGGTCAAGATAATACCAGTTCTGTAGTTTCTTTCAAGAATGTTGCTGAAGATAATACCAGTTCTATATCTAATTTCAAGAATGTCGAATATAATACCAGTTCTCTACCTACTTTCAAGAATGATGCTGTGGATAGTACCAGTTCTGTGGTACTTTCATGAATGTTGTTCAAGATAATACCAGTTATGTCGCTACTTTCGAAAATGTTGCTGCAGATAATACCAGTTCTGTAGGTTACATTCTTGAATATTGCTGAAGATATACCAGTTCTGTAGGTACTTTCATCAATGTTGTTCACGATAGTTCCAGTTCTGTACCTACTTTCAAGAATATTGCAAAAGATAATACCAGTTCTGTACATACTTTCAAGAATATTGCAAAAGATAATACCAGTTCTGTACCTACTTTCAAGAATGTTGCTAAATATAATACCAGTTCTGTAGGTATTTCAAGAACGTTTCTGAAGATAATACCTGTTCTGTAGGTACTTTCATGAATGTTCTTCAAGATAATACCAGTTCTCTACCTACTTTCAAGAATGTTGCTGATGATAATAGTGGTTCTTGGTTTACTTTCAAGAATGTTGCTGAAGATAATACCAGTTCTGTACCTAATTTGAAGAATGTTGCTGAATATAATACCAGTTCTGTACCTATTTTAGATAATGTTGCTGAAGGTAATACCAGTTCTGTAGATATTTTCATGAATGTTATTGAAGATACTACCAATGCTGTACCTACTTTCAAGAATGTTGCTGAACACAACAACAGTTCTGTATGTACTTTCAAGAATGCTGCTGAAAATAATACCAGTTCTGGAGGCACTTTCATGAATGTCATTCAAGATAATATCATTTCTGTAGTTACTTTCAAGAATTTTACTGAAGATAATACCAGTTCTGCACCTACTTTCAGGAATGTTGCTGAGGATAATACCAGTTCTGTAGGTAATTTCATGAATTTTTCTGCCAATAATACCATTTCTGTATTTACTTTCAAGTATTCTGCTGAAGATAATACCAGTTCTGTAGGTATATTCATAAATGTTGCTCATGATAATACCAGTTCTGTAACTATCTTCCAAGACTGTTTCTGAAGATAATATCAGTTATCTAATTATTTTCAAGTATATTGCTGAAGATAATACCAGTTTCGGAAATTTTATTTTCTCTCAGGACTTAAACCCTGTTGCAATAGTATTTTCATTAATGTCCGAAGTAATAACGAAAAAAAGAATGAATGCAAATCATATTCAATACGAGAAATAGAAAATATCTTTATTACTAACTAAACTTGATTGCTTGCAAAAATTTGTTCCTTTTGCTGAGAATAAGATAACCTATTCCCTGACTAACAAAATATAAAAAAATTTAAAAATAAAAAGATTAAGCCCACCTGCTGTGTAAATGATAACAAAAAATGAGTCTTTGCTCTATACACTTTTTGTTTTTTCAAAGTTCAAATGTTCTTTTCTTTCTATTGGAGACCAATCTCTCCTTTCTTTGGAGACCAAGCTCTCCTTTTTTTCTTTTTATGCTTTTTTTATCTTCCTCCCGTCCGGATGGAAAGTTTGTCTTTGCTGAATATTTGGCTGAGGAAGGGGAAAGCTGCCCTAAAACATGCAGTAGTGCAACTTCTTGTAACAGCACCTGTCTTGCTTCATCTTCTTCTTCACTGTTAATGTCTTTAGCCCCAAACAACACTTTGGGTCTTCTCAGGTCTTTCTTTGCAATAAACTTTGTTACATCTAGTTCTTATTTCTGGGGTTTCTTCACGAGGACTTAATCTTAAACTTTCTCTGAAGAACTTTAAGGGAAACTTGCCTTCAGTTAATTTCTTTCCCTTGCATCCTTTACTTTTGGAATACGCTGCCTGTCATTTCAGCAGTGGAGCGAAACACCAACCTCCTCTTTC
The DNA here is from genome assembly GCA_964036315.1 of Acanthosepion esculentum. Taxonomy (NCBI): domain Eukaryota; kingdom Metazoa; phylum Mollusca; class Cephalopoda; order Sepiida; family Sepiidae; genus Acanthosepion; species Acanthosepion esculentum. The sequence continues at coordinate 25,099,493 of OZ038510.1, read as the reverse complement.
TAGTAGGCCTAGCTTCCAACTAACTACTACTGACCAGTAGCAGTCCTCCCTTCCTCTTCAAAGGGGACGGTTGACATTTGAACTGTCCAATCAAAGCCCATAAAAAAATATCAGCCGGTTCTTAGGGCCAGTAACACAGAGAGAGTCTTTTCTCTCCCTTCACCTCAAAATTTTCAAACCAGTTCAGTAGCTGCTATCAAGAATGTTGCTGAAGATAATTATGTTATATTTTTATATATTAATAAAAGAACAGGGATTAATAAAAGAACAGGGATTGATAATACAATCAAAGATTTAAATATTCCAATTGTTATATTAAGTATTTTGTCAGCTGGTTCTGTCGCAGGCACCTCAAAATTTGGTTCTGTCACTGTCACTTTGGTAATTTGTGATGTCATGTCCTCCTCAACAATTGGCACTGTCTCGTTCACTTTGATCAGAATTATGTAACTTTTAGGAAATTGTTTTATGAACAAGCTAATATTTCCTTCATAAAAGATGTTTAAATTTTCTCCAGGTTTAGACATGATAAACCCTTCAATTAGAAACTGTGTCACATTATTAAATGTGGATGATTCAGTTGCATGTCTTACAACGTTGCCAACACAAAGCATAACTTTGCCTTTTGGACAGTATTCCAGTGGAAAAATGGACAACGTCACACGATAAAACCCGTGTAAATCTGAAGGCTTTCCCCATTCTATTTCTGTATAATCTGAAAAAATAAAAAGATTTTGTCATTTTTATTATAATTATTTTTGACATTATAATTAATTTTTATTTATTTTTTATAGACACAACAAAGTCCCCCCCACTGCAAGATCATAAGAAATTTATTTCTACTGATATGTAAAAATAATAACTCACTATTCTCATAAAAATTATGAATTTTGAATTGAATGAATATTGTTAAATATTAGTTTCAGACAATTATTTTTTTAGTGGCAGTTTATTTTGGCTCAGACCTTCTGAAGCTGACCTTTAAGGTCAGATGGTAGACAAAATAGGGATGTTGATTTTGACTGGATGAGCCAAACATGGGAATGTTAGAGAGATAAAAAATGTTTTAAGAAAGTTAAGTTTTACACATCAAAGAAAGCAGACGTGTTATTTTCATTTAGGGAAACAGCTCCCCAGTGGGGTGAGATAGGAACCCCACTGGCTACTTAGAAGATGTACACATTGATGTGTTTAATAAAATAGATAAGTTTAAAATCCCTTTTGTTGAAGTTCTCATGTTGCCTTTGAACAAACCAACTAACAATCATTCAGCCAAGTGAAGAAAGAGAGGAAGATTTATTATTATCGCCTCAAGACTGTCAACCAAAAGACCTCCCCAGAAGAGAAGGAGAATGCAACATTTTGCTTATATGGTGCAATGGCCAAAATCTCCTCAGAAGAGAGGGAGTATGCAACATTTTGCTTATTTGGTGCAATGGCCAAGATCTCCCCAGAAGAGAGGGAGTATGCAACATTTTGCTTATTTGGTGCAGTGCGTAAGATCTCCCCAGAAGAGAGAGAGTATGCAACATTTTGCGTATTTGGTGCAATGGCCATCACCTCCCCAGAAGAGAAGGAGTATGCAACATTTTGCTTATTTGGCGCAGTGAGTAAGACCTCCCCAGAAGAGAAGGAGTATGCAATATTTTGCTTATTTGGCACAATAGCCAAGACCTCCCCAAAAGAGAGGGAGCATGCAACAATATCTAAAGATTTTATCTAAGCAACATTTCTTTTGTTTCCATTTTCATTTAGCATGAAAGACGATAAAATACAAAAAGATAGAAATCACGATAATAAAAAATATACATTTTGAATTGAATGAATGTCTAAAGTTTTCATTCTGAACAACATTGGTTCATTTTAATTTTGAATTTACAAAAAAAACAGTCTACTACCAAAGAAGAAATAAAGTTTAGAAAAAAAAGTAGTTCATGAGATTTTTCTACAGTGAAGCTCATTTTGTGCCTTGATGCCATCGTTGTATTGACTTAAGGGATCTTTTATTGCAAATCGACTCTTCTCTTGTTTCTGTTTTTGTGTTGTGTTTAGTAAAGTTTTCTTTCTGTACAACATTGATTTCTTTTAATATAGAATTTGCAGAAAAAAAAATCAACTACCAAAGAAGAAATATGACAAAAATAAGGAACACTAGCTGAGGGCAGTTAAAAGTTTAGAAAAAAAAAAATACTTCATGAGATTTTGCTATACAGCAAGGTTTCCCAATCTGGGTGATATCATCAACCAGTGGATGATTTCAACTGTTGGGTGGGCGATAAGCCACTGAACAAAAAAATATTGGTAGGCAATATAGAATTTTAAGTATTAAAAAGTTATTTCATGCAAAGTATGCAAAGTACCCACATTAAAATCAGATATAAATAAATATCCCCATAAAGAAGAAATATTTTGGTAAAAACATATGAAAAAAAATGTATACACTTTGCTTATACTTTATCTTATTTGCTTCTTTTTTTTTTTATAAATGTGTGTAATGACTGTCCAGATAATTTAGTTAGAAAATACAAGAAGTGTCTAGGGTTTTCTTTACTCAAATTTTCATTAAGTGTTAAAAGATAAATGTTACTATTATGGCCCCAAAAAGGAAAGGAGGTGAAATTTTTGTTGATATATGTGTTAATGACCTGTCTGTGTAAACTACTTGCATGTAGAGGAGAAATATGGGGTTGATTCACATTTGTTTAGAATGAGTGAATTATAATTATTACAATTATTTTTGACACAGTAATTATTTTTTATTTATATTTTATGGACACAACAAAGTCCCCTTCCACATCACAAGATCATTAGAAATTTATTTCTACTGCTATATAAAAATAATGCTTTAATATCCAAAAGTATGTTTTGTAATGTTGTGACCCATGTACATATCTTCCTGACCTTGTTTTAATATTCTTCTTTTTTGTTGTATCTGATGGTGTGTCAGCTACTTTACTGGATGTTTTTTTGGTTGGTTTGGTTGTTTTGTTTAGCAGCATATCAACACCTCTATGGGTTATTTAATACCAAAATTTAAATATTTTGTATACAATTTTATTTATTTTTCGATAATAATGGTTTCAGTGATATAAGTCTTAACCCATAGCAGGGACGAGTAAAAGTGAAGTTATACCTTTCCCCAAGGGTATTTGCATGTAAGTGAATATAACAAACCCAACTGGAACTGGAACTCAGCTCTCCAATTAACAATTCCAAGCTATTATCCATTACACCAGCCACACATCCAAGCCTACAGCACCTGGTATTTCCAAGTGGTCACCCATTTAGGTATTGACCAGGCTTGATGTTGCTTAATTTCGGTGATTGTATGGAAACCAGGGTTTCAGTGTGATGTAGCTGTGAGCTGGTTGTTTGTTCATCCGTCTTTTGTATAGGTTTTAAGTAGGTAACTCCACTCATTCGTGTAAAAAAGCAGCATCACGATGAAAAAAGACCCATAACTCAACGAAAACAAAGTTTTTGTCTCAATATGTTGTTATTAATTGAAAGCTAAAGCATTTTAAATTTATTATTTACAGTAAGTAACATATTCTGGTCTATTTCAGATAGAAATTATATAGATTGGAATGTCAAATATATGCTCGATTTTTTAAAAAGTTTTTTAAAAGCGGCCATTTTATTAATTTTTAATAAATTTGTAAACAAAAAAAAATTTTGATTTTAAACTTCTTCCTAAAATAAATTATATATTTTTGACACGTTATTTGAGTAAAATTAGAAAATTTAAAGTTAAATGAATCTGATTTGAAACAAATATTATTTACTTATAGCATAAAAAATTGTATCCAAACATTTCTTAATGATGTGTCTGAATTTTTTCATGTCTATCGATTTATTGATTGGTGATGACAGATATTATGGATGATCAACAATTTTTACAATTTTAATAAGTAAGCGAACGCTTTTTTATTTTTAACTATTAATTTTTAAATATTAACATCTATCCAGCAATTATGTAAATATTTTTTATTTAATATTTTTTTTAAGTCTGGATTTTGTTTTTAGGTTCTTAATCTTTTTATCTTATTTAACAACTTACTAACTTAAAAAAAAAATTACTTCAATGAAATATGACCCAAACTAAAATAAATATGTAAAATAAAAATAATTAGTAAAAATGTAATTCACAAAAATTAAAAATAACTTTTGCAAACAACTTAATGATGTGAAACAGAACTGGATATTGAAGAGAAATAATTGCAGTGCCTCAGACGACAATCAAATCATGTGATCTTTTTAAGGATTATTTCATGCAGATACCCCATAGATAGAAATTATGAACATTTTTTTTCATTAAAAATTATTTTTTAAATTAATTTAAAAATAATCGGGTACAAACGACTGTTATGAGCTTTTCAAATTTCCATTCGTAAGTTTACTTTTCCATTAACGTTATCATTGAATTACGTGCTTAAAAGCAATAAAGAATTTTAAACGATTTTTGAAGTATTAATAAGTTAATAAAAAAATTTTGTAAAAATGAAAAAAAATTTTATAAAAATACATTATTCATCGAAAAATTTTTATTTCTTCACAAAATAATGTCCTTAATATAACGTATTTACAAAACAAGTCAAAGTTTTTCTAATTAATTAATGTCATAGTTTTTTGCATTTTTTCTTTTTATAATTCAGAGCAGATTTTCTATGAAATGGGTAACTGTTTTACAAAAAAAAAAAATGGTGATTTACTTTCTATAAAGAGTCCTGTTTTTCCTCCGCGATGTCCCCTGGGATGCTGTATTTAAGCTCCCCACTCATGATTGTGCTTCTGAGTTCTCTTCCTGGATTAAAGCCAGTATCGAAGCTTTCATCCCCTCCAGAAAATTCAAGGTCAAACCGCGCTCCTCCCCCTGGTTCACAGCTGCTTGCTCAGCCGCCATTGCCCATAGAAACCACTTCTTCCACCGTTTTCGAAGTGATATGTCCGACTCCAATAGACGTCTATTTACCTCTGCCCGCAACGAGTGTAAGCGTATCCTCGACGAGGCCAAGTCACTATTTGCTGCTCAGATGAAGGAACGTATTGCATCCCACAAATTTGGCTCCAAAGATTATTGGCGCCTCTGCAAGAGCATCCTGAACAATAAAAAACCCTCCATTCCTCCCCTGTTCAATCAGTTTGAGGTCCTGACCACCTCTGCTGACAAGGCCGAATGCTTCGCTCGGAAGTTTTCTTCCAATTCTACGCTAGACTCTTCCGGGGTGCCCTTGCCCGATTTCCCTCCCAGAACTGAGGCCCTCCTGGATGGATTGCACATAACCCCGTCGTCGATATTGGGCATTATTTCTAACTTGCCTTGATCGACCTTCTCCACATCCTTTCATTTTTCATTCCTATCTGCTCTCACTCCGGATCTTCTGTGGCTCCCTTGCCTTGATCGACCCACTGTCTTTCTCTTTCACCACATCCCCTCCCTTTCCACTCCTATCTGCTCTTCCTCCAACCCTTCTTTAACCCCTTGCGTGATAGTGGCCTCTGGCCTTGCTTGGAGTGATACGTTTAAAAAGAATTTTAAAAAATAATAAAACAAATCCCATGCTTAAAGATTTACTTTCTCGAAATTTCATGAAAATATGTAAGGGGGTGGAAACATATTAAAAAACTATACCTTTTTAACAAGATTTTCTAACAAAGAAAATATCAAAAGTAATTTGATTCATTTCTGAATAAGTCCTGAAACTTTCATTAAGATCCGGCAATTATTTGATTTGTGCAAGAATTTCCAAATCAATGCGTGTTTTCCTTGGGAAAAGCACAAAATAAAAACCTTTTTTCTCTATTAATGCGCTGTCGTAAAAAAAAAAAATTTTAACCAAAATTTTCCACGTGCTAGAAAGGAGTAAAAAAATTTAAAAAAATAATAAAAAAATACTTTGATCTTTCCTCATCATAATGACGTAAACAATTTAATGACAAAACTTTATTTGCATTGAGTTATTGGCCTTTTTTCATTGTCATATGCTGCTTTTTTACGCGACCCAGCAGAGGTACCTAGTTTTAAGCGTGAATGATCACACTTTTCAGTTTGTTGTAAGAATTGCTTATTGACATAAGCTGGCTTAATCTTCTTGATAGCATCGTTATCTTTTTTTCCCTTTTTTTCAGCAGTGAATTTTACAGATGACTTAGGATGGGCCAATGTAGCTTAGACGAAAAGGTTTTTTTGCACCATTGTGACACTGAGGGCATAAGGTGGTTAAATGTTAATTTTGAGCAGAAAAGGGTTAAGGCCAAAATGGAATGTAAGCTGGAAGAGAGAGAAAGAGAATGGAGACATTTTCCTTGGTGAAAATGGGACCATCTGGATTTCTTCTCTCCTAAAGTTTATTTTTCTTAACTATTGAGAGTCAGGTATGCGAACGGAAACAAATCTGGAGAAATGACTTTATCTCTTTGAGGAATTAGGAAAACATATATTATTAATGAGAAGAGAGACAGACGGGGCTTATATTTTCATTAACAAAAGCAAATTGGCAAATTTAAACAAAGAACAAACCTGTTGAAAGGGTTGAAGCTATGAAGATCAATCTTGTCATGAAAAGCAGATTATCTTGTGTACATTTTTGCTAGACAGAGATTAGCAGAGCAATGGAGAAGAATTTTATCTCTCTTTTGAGAATTTAGGCAAACACATATATTTTTATTGATGAAAAGGAATTTGTAAATATAAGGGATCTTTTATTGCAAATTGACTTTTCCCTAATTTGGCTGAGGCTACTTTTCATCTTGATGCTGTCACTGACATCCATGTATTGACTTAAGGGTCTTTTACTGCAGATTGACTCTTCCCTAATACAACAAAGATACCTTTTTATTTTGATGATGCCACTGCCATCCATGTATTGATTGAAGGTGTCCTTTGCTACAAACTGACTCTTCTCACCTCAAAATACAAAGTGTTCATATTTATTTGAATCTGTTCATATCTACAAGGATTGGGTAGGCTGAAAAATTAATAGGCTGACTATGAAGGTGTGATACTGCAACTGTGAAATCTAGCATGAATTATTTTGAACTCTTTTATCACAGGGACAGAATATCACAATAAAGGAGTGATATTCCATTTCAGTCAATCAATGGACACCTGAGGATGATCAGAGGGTACAGGTTTGAATTGTTGCTGTTATACTAACATCTAAGATGAGAAAAATCATCAAATTAATACAAGAGTATAAATCATTAATGTAATAATCATAGCTATTGAGAAAATATAATACTTACTTTTTATTTCTTGTGGAGGAATTATCCAGTGAAATCTTGTTTCAACTGAAGGAGAACAATATATATACTTAGTGAATAGTTCATGATTTTATGTCTTTTTTTTATAATCATTTCACACCAAGTAAGGCAATAAAGCCACTAAGATGCAGTACGTTACTGAGTGTGAAAGAATATAAGAAAATATTATTATGGAGCAAGAACAAAGCAGATTTTAAGAGTACCAAAAATAGCAATTGACATTACATTTACACTTTGCAACAACTACCAAAACACTCTTCTGATCCTCTACATGAACATGCAGCAATATATTTTTGCCTCATGCACTGTAACCTTATTTTTGTTGATGTATTTGATTTAACAAAAATAATCTTGGCAATATATTTTTTTCTCAAGTCTTCATTTTGTTTGTCGTCATCTTCCATCATTCAATATCTGTTTGCAGTCCAATATACATCAAGTCAATGCCATTTGGTACAAAATGCCTCACTAAATATTTTGGAAGCACTTTGCCATTTATAACTTCCAAGTCAGTGGTGGCTTTCTCCATTTGCTTGAAGAGTGGAGGTTTCAATCAAAAGAAACCAAGAAAGCTTTCTTCAGTGTTTTGGACGTGGACAGCCAGGAATTAGTTATGGTAATGTTTCTTGGCACTGTAACCAAATGGGTAATTTATCTTGAATAAGTGATGTTAACCAACCAAACACCAGATCAACACCCATCGGTTTCACTTGATCCCATCGAAAATAAAAATAAAATCAATCATGTATGCCTATCATATCTCACCCACCTCAAATACATCATTAAAACATTTTCTGAGTTTTTGTCTGAAATTTATTATATAAATCATACATTTAGTATTTCATTTCTGAGATGAGTAATAGCTAATATTCTTGTATTATTTTGTACTATTTTTCCCATCTTGGTTGATATAGATATTATTATTATTATTATTATAGACACAATGTTTTGACTGAGTACAATATAGTCATCATCAGTTGTCCATTGATTGGCTGATATTGGATATTGATATTGGATTTATGTTGATTATTGTGATATTTTGTCCTTGATATATCAGTTATTGTTTGTTCCTGCTGAATTGAATATGGTGTCACCAATAGGGTTCCTAATGGTATTGGATGACTTGGACCATCTAGAAACTGTTGACCTGACAACATCAATTCCAGAGATTGCTCTACTTTATAACAATATGGTGTCACCAATAGGGTTCCTAATGGTATTGGATGACTTGGACCATCTAGAAACTGTTGACTTGACAACATCAATTCCAGAGATTGCTCTACTTTATAACAATATGGTGTCACCAATAGGGTTCCTAATGGTATTGGATGAATTGGAACATCTAGAAACTGTTGACCTGACAACATCAATTCCAGAGATTGCTCTACTTTATAACAATATGGTGTCACCAATAGGGTTCCTAATGGTATTGGATGAATTGGAACATCTAGAAACTGTTGATCTGACAACATCAATTCCAGAGATTGCTCTACTTTATAACAATATGGTGTCACCAATAGGGTTCCTAATGGTATTGGATGAATTGGAACATCTAGAAACTGTTGATCTGACAACATCAATTCCAGAGATTGCTCTACTTTATAACAATATGGTGTCACCAATAGGGTTCCTAATGGTATTGGATGAATTGGAACATCTAGAAACTGTTGACCTGACAACATCAATTCCAGAGATTGCTCTACTTTATAACAATATGGTGTCACCAATAGGGTTCCTAATGGTATTGGATGAATTGGAACATCTAGAAACTGTTGACCTGACAACATCAATTCCAGAGATTGCTCTACTTTATAACAATATGGTGTCACCAATAGGGTTCCTAATGGTATTGGATGACTTGGAACATCTAGAAACTGTTGACTTGACAACATCAATTCCAGAGATTGCTCTACTTTATAACAATATGGTGTCACCAATAGGGTTCCTAATGGTATTGGATGACTTGGACCATCTAGAAACTGTTGACTTGACAACATCAATTCCAGAGATTGCTCTACTTTATAACAATATGGTGTCACCAATAGGGTTTCCTAATCGTATTGGATGAATTGGAGCATCTAGTAACTGTTGACCTGACAGCATCAATTCCAGAGACTACTCTTGTTCATAACACTGTATAAAAGCTATTCTTTAATAAAATGTTTAAATTCCCCTGGTAATAAAAGTAAGAATCAACTATTCATAGGTTTAGAGATAAAAATATTCAACTGCCATTCCCTAACATAAGCTTAGGAAATATCTTTAACATTAATGAGAATGTATTTCAAACTTACCATATTTGAAGAGGAAGCAACTCAACTGAAAAGAAAGATAAAAAAAGGCAGCTTTATTTTCCCTTTGGATAATTCAATTTAGTTTCAACACAAGCAACATGCAATAACCAAGTATTTATTGATCTTTAGTTAATATAAATTTTATTATTTATTTCATTAAGAATTTTATACAAATGAATCTTGTTTAAACAGGATTAATCTAGAGTTGCAAGTTTAAAGTCTATTACAAAAAAGAAAATTGAATGTCTTCAGGTTTTTAATGTCCTGAAGAGAATGAAAGATAAAGATTTCCTGTCATATGATCTGTTGTGGGTGAGTATTTCTATGAAGTGTCCCCCTGCCCACCTCGGTCAAAAAAAAAAAGAAAAACATAGGAGACAAACTTACCAATACTGCCTGGAAGATTCTAGCATACATCTTTTCTGAAAGGAAAAACATAACCAATAGAGTATGTTAGAATCGCTATCAGAGAAAAATGGGTTCATGCCTTTCAGGAAAAATATTTAAACTTTTTATATTCATATTGATCTGTAAGACTGTATTCCTCTGTCAACTTAAATTTTAAATTAAATATAAAATGCAGCAATATCAAGGTTAACTGGTCTATAAAAAAATCCAAGTGATATTTTCTAGATTAGAGCAAACTCTATCCACAATCTCTGTCAAAGATAAAAAAAAAAACCTATTGATATTTTTTCTTCATCATTTATAAGAGGGTGAAATAATTAGTGTCAAATTCATACCTGACTTTTGAATGAATTATCTTGACCCTTTTTATTTATAAATTCTGCAGAACAGAAAAAGTAAATGATGAAAACCCAACATGTTTAATAAATAATCTAAAATGTTTACATCCCTTCTTCATTTAAGAAAAATAATTCCCCCATCTTAAAAACATAAAAGAAAGCACCAGATTGGAAAAAAGACACTATCAGTTGTAGATAGATTAATATTTATTAAATAACCTAAAATGCATATATCTCTTTATTTTTTAATTTAAGATAAATAATTACCCTTATGAGTAATGTAAGTAACTCCTGCACCCCAAAAAAGAAAAGCTAGAATTGGAAAAAGGATAATATCAGTAGTAGATATGTTAATATTTATTAAATATCCTAAAATGTTTATATCTCTTTATTTTTTAATTTAAGATAAATAATTACCCCCTATCTAACTCAAGTATCAATATCAATATATGATTATTTAATAAATAACATAAAATTCATATATTTATTTTTTGTTCATTTTAGATAAATCATTACCCCTATATTAAAAAAGTAAAGAAACCCCAAATTGGAAAAAAGACGATATCAGTAGTTGTTAAGTTAATATTTATGAAATATCCTAAAATGGATATATCTCTTTGTTTTCATTTATGATAAATAATTACCCCTAGGTTTGTCTAAGTACCTAAAAAATAAATAAAACCCCAAATTAGTAAAAGGACAATATCAATAATAAATGCATTATCAAATATCCTAAAATGTTTATATCCCTTTGTTCTTCATTTAAGAAAAATAATTACCCCCACCTTAAAAAATAAAGAAAACCCCAAATTGGAAAAAAGACAATATCAGTAGTAAATGTATTAATATTTAATAAATAACCTAAAATGCATATATCTCTTTGTTTTTTATTTAAGATAAAATAATTACCCCTATCTAAATGTAAATACCTAAAAAAAAAGAAAGAAAGAAAACCCCCAACTGGAACAAGAATAATATCAGTAATATATACATTAATATTTAATAAATAGCTAAAATGTATATTTCTCTTTGTTTTTCATTTAAGATAAATAATTACCCCTATCTAAAAAAATAAATAAAATCCAAAATTGGAAAAAGAACAGTAGAAAATACATTTATTAAATATCCTAAAATATTTATATCTCTGTAGGAGAAGCAATAGGTCAACTGAGGGAGTTAAACCTAAAAGGTTCCGGGAAGTGTAGTGGGATTTGGTTAGGCTAATACTCATTAGCATAACCATACCACTATATAGGTAGAACTCATGATAGACTGACAGAGAGCGAGAGAGTCACTTGTGATGGCTACTACAATTGTGTGTATATCAACTTCATAACAGTCTCTTTGTTCTTTATTTAAGATAAATAATTACCCGCAATCTTTAAACATTAAAGGAAACCAAAATTTTGAAAAATGACAATATCAGTAGGAAATGCATTAATATTTATTAAATATGCTAAAATGTCTATATTTCTTTGTTCTTTATTTAAGATAAATAATTACCTACTATCTTTAAAATAAATAAAACCCAAAATTGGAAAAAGAACAGTAGCAAATACATTTATATTTATTAAATATCCTAAAATGTTTAATTCCCTTTGTTCTTCATTTAAGATAAATAATTACCTTCTATCTAACTGTAAATATCTAAAACAATTAAAGAAACCCGCAATTGGGAAAGGACAATATCATTAGTGTATACATTAATATTTAATAAATAACCTAAAATGTTTACATCCATTTGTTCTTCATTTAAGTTAAATAATTACACCCATTGTTTGTGCAAGTTCCTAAAAATTGAAAGAAAATCCCAAATTGGGAAAAAGACACTATCAGTAATAGATACATTATTATTTAATAAACAACTTAAAATAGATATAACTATTTGTTTTTTGTTTCAGATAAATCATTACCCCTAAAAAAAGCCAAGAAACCCGAATTGGAAAAAAGACAATATCAGTAGTTGTTATGTTAATATTTATGAAATATCCAAAAATGGATATATCTCTTTGTTTTCATTTAAGATAAATAATTACCCCTAAGTTTGTCTAATTACCTAAAAACTAAATAAAACCCCAAATTAGTAAATGGACAATATCAGAAGTAAATGCATTAATATTTATTAAATATCCTAATATGTTCATATTTCTTTATTCTTCATTTAATAAAAGTAATTACCCACTATCTTAAGAAAATAAAGAAAAAACCCAAAATGGGAAAAAAGACAATATCACTTGCAGATACATTAATTTCTAAAATTTAATAAATAACCTAAAAAAATGCATATATATCTTTGTTTTTTTATTTAAGATAAATAATTACCTCCTATCTTAGTGTAAGTACCTAAAAAATAAAGAAAATCTCAAATTGGAAAAAGGACAATATCAGCAGTAAATGCATTTAATATTTATTAAATATTCTAAAAATGTTTCACTCATAAAAAAGTTTTTAAAATTTAACATGTATCATGCGAGTTGCTTTTTTTTTTTAGAGACCAAATTACAATATAGACTAACGTCTTTTCCTCTATCCCTTTATCGCATCTTCTAGTTAAATAAGTTATAGTTTGGTCAATGGTTTTAGCCAGGGCCAGCAGTAACGCCCTAATTTTATATCTCGTGTTTGATGTGACCTTCTTAAAATTAGCTTCAAAATGAATCCCTCAAAAGTCAAATGTACTCGACGGTACATTCCGTTAAAGGTGGGACTCTTTAATGAAAAGGAGAGGATTTTCAACAGATTTAAAATAAATTAAATAAAGTTTCACTTGTAAATAATTGCCATTCATTGTTTTTTTTAATTTCATACCAAGACTTCGCCAGTAAAACAATTTATTGAATTCACATGGAAAACGTATTTTTTCCCTAATCAGATTGCATAAACATCATCTCTCTCGCTCGACGATGTTGTATTTTTGTCGTGAAGAAAATGAAAACTTTAAAAAAAAAAAACGGTTTCAGACCACTATTAATTAAAGAAAAAAATACACTCACCTTTAGGATTATTACTTCTTTTCGTTTGTTCAACTCTGAACGTTTCTGTCTAGCTCTGGATTTCTAGACAAACTCGTCGTCAAATAAAAAAAAATTAAAAAAACAAAAAAAAATGTTATGGTTGAACTTATTTCAAAAACCTTTTCTTTTCTCCAGAAATTTTTATGAATTCAAATTTATATCTGCAAAAATGAATTATAATTCAAATAATTCAGTTTGATGTGACATAAACACAAAAATAGAAATAGTCATGAATCTAAAAAAGATTCATGACTATTGTTTTTTAAGCGATCATCAAATAACTTCCGCAATAAAAGTGAAAGTAATTTTTAAACATAAGCAGCAACAAGAAAAAAGAAACATTACAGGGAAAAACTGTCTGGTGTGGTGCACACTCCGCAGGAATCCCCGACGATGTTGGAACCCCAAAAGGACTAGTTTCAGTACCATTTCTTTTGCTTTTAGTACTTTGTACTTTTTTTTTTCTACTTACGTTAACGGTTATATGTCAACCATCAGCTATAATATTCGACAGGGCCGGTACTTACAACCCGGAATATATCAACAGCGTAGGGAGGTGGGACAAAAGTGCTTATTTCAAGAGCGCTTATTTTTTTAATTTATAATTTTATTTCTTAACAGTTCTTTTAAATCAAGATTTTATCGTTATTTTAAGAAGTGGGTACAAATGAAAAGATTTGAAATTGAAAACTTTTCCATTTCACTGAAACAGCTAATGACTTCTATCTTTCTTTCTTTCTTTCATTTTTTTTACTGAAACTAAATAGCGTCTGTCTTGTTTTTCGACGCAATCAAAAAGGAATAGTCCATTATTTGTAAGGGATTAGCAGGAGACGTTAAAGAAACACTTCTATCTTTCTTTCATTTTCTCACTGAAACCAAGTAGTTTGTATGTCTTTAGTCTTATCACGCGATCAAAACGGAATAGTCCATTATTTATAAGGGATTTAGCAGAAGACGTAAACACTTCCATCTTTCTTTCTTACTTTCATTTTCTCACTGAAACCAAGTAGTATCTTTGATATGCCTCTTTGGTCTTACGCGATCAAAATGGAAGAGTCCATTATTTGTAAAGGATTAGCAGAAGTTAAACACTTTTCTTTCATTTTCTCACTGAAACCAAGTAGTATCTTTGATATCTTTTGCACTTATTACACGATCAAAACGGAATAGTCCATTATTTATAAGAGAATAGCAGAAAACCTTAAATGCTTCTATCTTTCTTTCTTTCATTTTCTCACTGAAACCAAATATGACGAGAAGGATTTCGCTTAAAGACAGACACTAATCAACCATGTTGTTCCTGTTACTTTTATTGGTCTCTCTCCTTAATATTGTTTCTTTCTCTCACACTTAGTAACCCCTTGCGTCTTAGTGATGCAATGGGCTCTGGGGTAACGATTTTGGCGTGATGGAATCCTCCATATTTGCCAGTCACCCTTGCGGGAAAATGCACTCTTCCCCCAAATCAACTTTAATCAATCATCACTTCACTTTTCCAAACTTGACTTTCCAATTGTTAAAAGGACACAAAGAAATGTAGCAAGTTAAGACAAATCTTTTTTGCAGCTCACTTATCTGGAGCCGATTTGAAATCCAAAAAGTTAATAAATAGGATCGCTTGACTTGATTCAAGCAGTCAGTAACTAAGTTGCGATGTTCCCGGCTGCCTCTTTGGTTATGATTCAAGTCGAGATTCCCAACCCCCCTAGTTTGTTTTACCCCCACTCCCTTTTCATCTCGACTGGGTCAGCTTTATATTTTCCCATGCCCATATTATATTTTATCCTTTTCCCACTCACGTAGTGAGAGAGCTTCTTGATTTTGTCCAATGGGCAGAATACAGCGGCCTCTCCTTTTTGAGGGTTGGACGAGCCCTACTTAGATTTGTCGCACACCTCTCACCTTTGTATTGGCCGAACCCGCATAGAAATTAAGACCGAAATCTGAATTAGTTTTTCAAGTGGTAGCGTGTCAGGAAAGTGACCTGAATTTTTTTTTTAAAAGTCACTAGGATCGAAATACTATCACCACTAAAAAATACAGGGCCCATGAAAATACACCAATACGGGAAAAAAACGGAACATTGCGTGTCGATTGATTTGTTCAATCGGTGAATGATTGAGAGAAAGAGAAGTCTCCTTGTAAAGTATATGAGACATCCAGTATAGATCGAAATTCCGACACATACGTGATTCAAGCTCAAGCGAGACAAGCTTGCTAAACATTATACCACGTCGAAGTGCCTGAGAATATCCATCTTCTTGTATATTCATATAAAAACCCATAAACAACGTATGTCAAGTGATTTGCGGCATCAAAACGTAGTATCTGTTCTTGGGAGAATTCACCGAGTCCCGCGAATTCCAAACCTGCGGTAGCCCCTCCTTCATTACACTAAGAAAATATATGTCGGTGTTATATTAACGCCAGCAAGACAGTGGTAGCAGGGAGTTAGCAATTTTTGCCCATGGCTCATATGCACGCGTATGGATTTCCCCACATCTAAAAAGACTTTGTGTCACATTATACCTTACTGGGGAGGTCAGGTTAATGAAATCTTTTCTTACTGTCAAGCAGAAATCAATAAGTATTGTCGCTTTTCATGTGAATTCTGGCATAAAACTGTAGTATTTGTTCTCCTCGTTTTAGATGGGACAATCAACCGAGTTCCAGGAATTCCACACCTGCAGCAGCACCCCCTTCATTGCACTAAGAGAATATATACGGGTGTAATATTGACGCCAGCATGACAGTGGTTTCGGGTGGTGAGCAATTTTTGTCCATGGCCCATATGCACGCGTATGGGTTTCCCCTACATCTAAAAAGACTTTGTGTCACATTATGCCTTATTGGGGAGGTCAGGTTAATGAAATCTTTTCTTACTGTCAAGCAAAGTGCAATACGTAATATCTGTTTTCAAGTGATTTACGACATCAAAGCGTGGTATCTGTTCTCCTCGTTTTAGATGGGAGAAGACACTGATTGCTAGTCATTCCAAACCAGCGGCAGCACCTCCTTCATAACACTAAGAGTGTATGTGTACACGTATGGGTTTCCCCACATCTAAAAAGACTTTGTGACACATCATGCCTTATTGCGGATGTCAGGTCAATAAATATTGTTTCTTACCATCAAGCAGAGATCAACACGTAGTATCTGTTTTCTTCGTTTTACAAGGGAGATGGTACCTTGTCCTGCTGATTCTAACCCTACGGTAACAACTTCCTTGTTACACTGTGAGAGGTATGGTTGACGATAGCGTGACGGTGGTCGCGGTGAATGGACAATTTATGTTCTTGACCCATATCTACGCGTATGATACCACACCTAACATATCAAAGAAAGACTTTCTGCCATCTCCCTCCCACTAAGTTAAATTAAACCAACACCACCAACTTGACTGACAAGTTCTCTACATCCCAGGAGCTTAGTCACTGAAAGCACAATGCATGCCTTTGTTGCAAGGCTGCGCTCCGGCGCACTTTTATCAACGTTACTCGCTTTTTTAAAAATCAATTCTTGCACAAGTATACTACAAATATAAATTGATATTAGCATCCATCATTACAAATTTCTTTTCCAGCTAAAACAATTATGAACGTATTTTTAAAAATAAAAATATACTTGAGGTCCTTTTCAAATTCTTCCTGTGGTCATCAGATCAAGGTATTTATACCGATGACAACTGTTTAGTTCTGTTTTAATAGTAAATCTGATCGGTTCAATAAAGTCAAATTAACAGCTGATCTCAAAAATTACCTACAATCTGTTGTTAAATGGTGCAAGGAGTGGCTTGTTAATTTTAATGCCTCCAAAGCAAAACTACTCTTTTTTAATATTCCGAGAGAACCCTTTTTACATTCCATCAGCATGGCTGATGCTAACCTCCTGGAGAGTGACTCGTTGCGCCTTTTTGGACTAACGCTTTCTGCTGGTATGAATTGGAAAGATTATATTGAATCAATTGCTAAATCTGCAGCTAGGAAAATTGATTCACAGTGTTGTGTCGGACAATTTTTCTCGCCGGAATCTATCGTATATATTTACAACTCTACCATTAGTCCTTGCTGTGAATACTGTTGCCACATCTGGTCTGAAACTCCTGCTATATATTTATAGATTCTTGATAAAATCCAAAAATGAATCTGCAATGTTATTTGTCCTGACCTGGCATCTCGACTTCAGTTACTTTTCCACCACCGGAAAGATGGACCAGCATCAATACCACAACATTCTTGTTAATTAAATGTGGCATTCTGTTAAAAAACGTTTTGTCCAAGGTCAACGTTTCACAACCCAACACAATAATTATCCTACACATACTGCCTTAAAGAATAAACGTTATCTAGAGAGGAAGAGCGACGAGGGTAAATTTCATCTCTTCCAGTGGCCTAGTCAGAGTTCTGACATTAACCCAATTGAAAACATTTTAGCGATAATGGACAAGCGTGCCCGTAATAAGAAAGTTTACACAGAAGATGCGCTTTTTCGCGAATTAAAGGAATGTTGGAAAAATCTGAGTATTTTTTATTGTCCTTATTATTACTTTCTCTATGTTATCCATGCAGCTGTAACTAATTTTGATTGTATTTTTGTTGATAACTTTTGATAATTTGCTGTTTTTAGGGAAGTGTTTGCCAATTATTTTTTTTAAGAATATTTTCTCTATTTTTGTTTTTATTGTATTGTTGTAGCGGGTGTGGTGAACCAAATTATATTTCTTTTTCTGTTTCGAGCGTTTATTCTTCCACGTGTTGGACTCAAGAAGGAAAAGACGAACATTCGGTTGTTTTCCTTTTGTCTCCTCTTAACTGAAATGTTATGTTTCTCATAAGTCATTTTCTGTTTCCAAATAAGCAATTGCAGTTGTTTCTATGTTCTGTTCGCTATTGTGTAGCTTGGTGGGCATTTGCTTTGGGATCGCCCGCCGAAACAGTTATCGTTCTGATAGGGTTACTTGTGCGAATAAGTATGATGTTGGAAAACCCGAAACATGTTATGACCCCCAAGTCAATAACATCATTGATGAGGCGATCCTGCGCACCCGTTGGGGTGTATCATAACAAAGAAACAAATGTTTGAGTTGTTTTCGTTTTTGTAGTTTGTTTGAATATCCGATGTTTTTTAGGGCTCATGTTTGTTTTAATTTTCATTGAATGTTTTTAGTCTACTAGAATGTGTTGAAATGCTTTTATTTATACAGTGCTGTTCGATAAAAGTGACTCACCTGATTTTTTTTACTAAATGTTCTCTTCTCCGATTAAACGAAAGTTGAGCTAAATTCAAAGGATAAGCGATCTAAAATCCGAAGAAGAAACTGTCGCAGTTAGCTCCTCCTCATTTCCTTAACCCGTCAACAGGGGTCTCTCTCTCTCTCGGGAGTATAAATACTGGCTGACCTTTCGCCTCTTTCTCTCTTTTCTCTGCTTACGCGCACGTGCGAGCAACTATCTCGACTTCGGCCGCGGGCCGCAACCTCGCGCGTGAGGCGAGGTATAAAACTTTCTCTTAAAATTTCCAATATGTGAACTCTTATACACAACCAGCGTTTCCCATATTCTGGGAACACGCTAAAACAAAATTCACCCCGTACGGACATTCAACTCAACACACACACAACTTTCCTTACAGACTGTAACATTTTATTCATGTCTTCTATGTATTTGTAATTCGTGTATTAATCTATTTGTTATTAATATATATTTGTTCGCATACATGTATATCGGTCTTGTTTGTTTCTTTGGACTCCATTAAAGTCCAACATTCTTATGTAGCTGGACCGGCCAGCGGAAGCCTTAACCTAGAGATAACTCATCTTCTCTTCTTCCATTCACACACCGCATAGTCCACAACAAAGCTTTAAAAGCCCTTTGAATTTAGCAGTAAGTACTGTCAAGCATCCGTTCAGTACAATGTTCTGGGGATGCTTTTCTTTTCATGGAACTTGTTTCTTAAAACCTATTGAAAAGACCCTCAGGAGCGAGCAGTACAAGAGAATTTTAGAGTCGTGTCTGCTCCCTTCTGCTGAAAGGGTGAAAATCGACCCCACCAAGCTTATTTTTATGCAGGCTAATGCACACTGTCACAAATCAAAATTGATGAAGGAATATTTTGATGAGAAGCAGGTGAGTGTTAAGACATGGCCGCCCCAATCTCCTGACCTCAACCTCATAGAAAACTTATGGCGCATTATAAAGTACAGGCTCTCGAGAAAGCAGTTGAGCAACAAAGAGGATTTGATTGTGAATTTCATATCCGAATGGAATTCAATGCTTGGAGATGAGATTTGCCAGAACCTAATCAAGTCAATGCCAAAAAGGGTTGAAAAGGTTATTTAAAATAAAGGAGGACCCATAGATTATTAAATATTTCGAACTATATTACCTATTATAAATAAATTATACCTCTATTATTCTTTATTTAAGGCTGTTCGGTTATGTTTCTATTGATTACTAGTTGCAGGAAATAAGTGGGTCACTTTTTTTGCAGTTTTTCCCTAAATCTCATTTATATCCAAAATTATAATTATCAATAGAATAACTTTGGGCGAGTAAACTTTTTTACTCGGTGGTCGGGAAGGGGTCTTTATATTAGTAAGATTAAAAATTAGTTTGACCCCAAAAACAATAGGTGAAAAAAATTTTAAGTCAAAAAATCAGGTGAGTCACTTTAATCGAACAAGGACTGTAGATATGAGTTTTTGTTTCGAGTCCGTTATGGAATGGTTAGAATTTTTGGTAATGTATATTGGGTTGTTGTTTGGTTTTCTACTGGAGATCCGAGGATCTTGTTTATGTGGCAGGGGAGACATCGCCCCCGAAATATTAATAATGATAATAAAGGAGGATATGCTGTATTCTGAACTTTTTTTTCTACTTAAGTTTTATTGTCAACTATATCAACTATAATAATCGACAGGGCCGGTGCTTACTACCTCGAACCTCTCAACCGATTTGGGGGGATGGGGAGAACCCCATGTCTACTGGGGAGTAGAGAGAGAAGTGCTAATTTCACTTATTTTTTTAAATTGTAATTTTCTTTTTGAATAGTTCTTGGCGTTATATGTGATTTGTATTTTTGTATGTGTGTAAGTATGTGCGTAATAGATTCACACAGGCTAGTTTCAGTACCATTTCTTTTGCTTTTAGTACTTTGTACTTTTTTTTTCTACTTACGTTATATTGTCAATCATCAACTATAATAATCGGCAGGGCCGGTACTTACAACCCCGAACATATCAACAGCCTGGGGAGGTGGGACAAAAGTGCTTATTTCAGTAGCGCTTAATTTTTTTAGATTGTAATTTTCTTTCTTTTAAAATCAATTAAAGAGGGTATCGTTATTTTAAGAAGTGGGTACTGTTGCGGAAACAAAGAATGAGTAACCTGGAAGGCAGAACTTGTCACTAGTGGGGCCTTTGTGAGTCTAATTTTTCCAAATATATAGAGCTCAGGTCAATAGCTGCGAGGAGAGGACCTTTTGACAGCAAGATAACAAGGCGAATTAATATTAAGGAACAAGAAGGCTTTTGACATCAAGAAGGCACCAATTGCCAGCCAGCTGCAGATAGACTAAGAATTTTGCAGTACAAGTGAACATTCTCCTGCGGTTGAACAATAACGAACGGAAAATAATTTTTTTTAAATGTCACGAGCACGAACTGTGTAAATTTAAAAGGGACTTTTAGAAAGTTACTATATGTACCAGAGACGCTCGTAGGATAAGTGAAAGTAGGTCTTGTTTTTTTTTGGGGGGGGGGGGTCTCAAAGGTTGTTGCAACTGTTTTTTACTGTCTCATTGAATTGATTTTCTCTTTTTGTCGTTTTATTTTCAAAATCCTTGTCTTTTCCTAAACTCTAATTTTTTTGTTCGTTTTTCGATGGTAATCCTTTCTATGTGAAACTGTTATCTTGTCTTAATAGGTGCACAAAAGGAAAAATTTGTACAAACTTTGTATTTGTAATTTTTCGTGTTTGTATAATAAATGTGTTTTTCCTTTTAAAATTTTACGCAGTGGTTGAGTTTTGTTTTGCATTGGCATTTTGCGTGTATTATGACTTGCTATTTCGTCTAAGTTTTTGTGCTTAGGACAAGAACTTAGATTTGGTAAGAAAGAAAATCTTTTATAAAGAACCGATTGCTCTATAAATAGACTCGTACAATCATATAGTGAACACAAACGACTGCTCTTCGTCTTCACATAGTGAACACAAACGACTGCTCTTCGTCTTCACATAGTGAACACAAACGACTGCTCTTCGTCTTCACATAGTGAACACAAACGACTGCTCTTCGTCTTCACATAGTGAACACAAACGACTGCTCTTCGTCTTCACATAGTGAACACAAACGACTGCTCTTCGTCTTCACATAGTGAACACAAACGACTGCTCTTCGTCTTCACATAGTGAACACAAACGACTGCTCTTCGTCTTCACATAGTGAACACAAACAACTGCTCTTCGTCTTCACATAGTGAACACAAACGACTGCTCTTCGTCTTCACATAGTGAACACAAACGACTGCTCTTCGTCTTCACATAGTAGACTGCATCCAATGATCTGTTGTAGTTTTGAACTATCTGTTCATTGTGTAAATTATGCAGTAAATTATTTTTAAAATATCAACGAATTACATAAAATAAAAAAATAAATTATAACCTTCTGTAGTACATGTAAACTGTAATTATTAAGAAATACATATTTTTCCATGAAAATTTTAAATTGTACTCTTCGTGTATTTTTAAATTTTAATTTTATTCCTTATAAAAATTAAATAATAGCATTGGAGCGGGTTTCTAACGTAGCTTAGGTGTGGTACAAGATCGAAAGCATGGAGCACTAGATGAGGATCAATCTCACTAAGTCGTAATTGATTTAACGAGACAACCTTGCTAACCATTACACCACATCGAAGTATCCAGACAGCACTGTAATTGTTGGCGTACACTCTTTGTACCCTAGGCCGAAGGGTCGGAAACCTTTTGAGGACTATGTGCCGACTTAGGGTTTTTAAAGCATTCAGTGTGCCAACAGCACGTATATTTTTATACAAGTCATGGTCAATATCCCTGTTCTACAATATATTTTATATAGTAATATATAGTTTAGTACAGTGTAACCCGGATATAAAAGAAACCCGGATATAAGAGAGATTTTATCTGGTCCAAAGTTAGAGCCTGTGTTAATAAAACAAAATAAACCAAACCCGGATATAAGAGACTTCTCCGGTCCCGACAACTCTCTTATATCCGGGTTACACTGTATATATTAAAACTGAAACAGCTAAATATCTTCTTTGCGTTGTAGTAGTTATTGGTTCGGACTTCATGTCATTTTTGCGGTTTTGTATTGGAAATTGCTTGGCGTGTCATGTGTGACGTTGCTTACCGATCCCTGCCCTAGGCAACCAAGCTTTTTTTTTTTTTAGAGACTCGCTTAGCGAGTGAAAATATATATTACATTTTTAATTTTAATAATTATTTTCACTGGTGAATTTATGTGAATTTGTTATGATTCTAATTCTCTGTGAATTTAATAATTCTATGTGCCTGTCTATTTTTTTTTATATTCCTTTAAATCTCATTTGTTATCTCAGCTTAACTTAATAATAAAGGTAACCTCGATTTTTAAGCCAATCTGTGAACATAAAAAACAAGTTTCTGTCCCACTGAGTGTTTATCGATTGGGCGTAACAAAAATATCAAATGAGGAAGGACTTTAGAAAAAAACATCTCGGAATTAAACGTGGTTGTGTTTTTCATGTAAGTAGCGATTACAGTTTGTTTTGTTTTTTCTTTTAAAGAATGACTTTTGATTACTTGATCAAAATTACAAGATTTTCTAAAACCAGCGAAACTGATTATAAAATTCGTTAACAATTACGCGATTTGCCATAACTTTTTCAGCGGTTGGATTTATTTTCTCTAAAATAATTTTACACCAACACCCAACACCTGATTTAGGATTAAGTTATATCAGTTACTTTCTTGGACTCTGAAGGAGGTAGGTCCTGAAAGCCTACCCAGACATGGAAGGAAGACACATCTTACACACGAAACACCCAACCGATGGGTTTTTTTTTCTTTTTTCGGCCTCGTTGAGGCCTGTATTTTTTTTTTATCACTGTTTTATGGCCATTCAACATTTTTTAAAACTATTTTTACACTGACGTTACATCGTCAGTCATCAAAAAAATAATATAAATCATGTATCTGCATGGACGGTGCGGTGCGTTCTACGAAGGAACCCCCGATAAAGTTGAAGATCCAAAAGGGCTAGTTCCAGCAGCGTTTTTTTTTTTTGCTTTTTTTTCTACCTAAGTTATATCGTCAATCATCAACTATAAGAAACGACAGGGCCAGTGCTTACTACCCCGAACCTCTCAACTCCATGGGGGTCCAATGCCGACAGAGAAGGGGGCAGAATTGATAATTCAATCAAAGCCTATTATTTTAAATTGTAATTTTCTATCTGAACTGTTCTTTTTAATCAGTTAAGGGGTTAATTAATATACAGTGTAACCCGGATATAAGAGATTTTCTCTGGTCCGAAATTAGAGCCTGTGTTAATAAAACGAAATAGACCAAACCCGGATATAAGAGAAACCCCGATTTAAGAGACTTTCTCAGGTCCCGACGACTCCGTTATATCCGGGTTACACTGTAGTTGTTTTCCAAGATGAAAAGAAATAAGTGATTTCATGCATATGCGTGAGAAAGAAGAAGCGAGGAGAAAAGTGTAAGTGCCCCGTAGATTGGTGAGGAAGACGTATGAATGTGTAAAATTATTGGTTATTTGTAATACATCATTTTACTTACTTATTATTGTCACATGCATGTGTGAAAAAGAGGAGGGGAAAAATGTGTCACGTAGCTTGGCGAGGAAGACGGGAATGTGTAAGTGAATTCTGTTTAAATCGAGCGTCGTGACTTTTTGCTGGTTGTATCTCTTTCTCCCCTTGTCTATGTAACTTTGCTTAAAGACCCTTCAAAGGGATCTCGAAGCATGTTTTTTCTTATGGTTGGCGGGAAAAAATGTTAAATATTTATTTTCGTAGTATTAATTTTTTAACCGTAATCCTACGACTCGGAAACATTTTTTTTTTTTGTCATTTGGTGTTTGTCTTGAGTTTTATTTCCGTCTTCGCCCCCACAACAGCAAGAGTGAAAGTAATTTTTAAAGTAACTCATAAAAACGTAAGGAATTTTTTTTTAAATTATCTTTTTATTTATTTTTTCTATATAATGCACCGTCCAGGGAAAGACGATAAACTACATCCAACAGCAAGGCCTCTGTCTGATCAATACGTTTTGAGTAGCGTGGAACCACTTAATTGCTAGTGTTTCCAGGTCCACCTTGAATCGGAGTGGTAGCACCTGTCAGGGTTCCAGCTATGGGCAAATATTTGACCCCAAAACTGGGGTCAAAACACTATGAAAGTGTCTTGATAGGTTTTATTACCAGCAATACATTTTTGGAAAAACATTACCAGTGTCGCGGCTGCCATTAGCCCTCCTTAGAAAAACGACCTTGACCTTCACAACCCCTGATCTCGCAGATTTAAGTCCAGCAGCATGCGAGAAACTGGATGACTGACCCAATATGGTTGAGTCCAAAACCGTACCTCGTGAGCATCGGATTAGGCAGTACTTTCCAAACATTGAACAACATGGGGATTAATTTTATATTTCCTACTCCCTCTAGCCAGGGAGTACTCGAATAAGTCGTTCCACATATTGTTAGCCTCCCCCCTTTTTTCGCCCAAATCCAAGTTGCTCGGACTGGTGGCCTGGATCAAAGTGTAGTACGCTACCTTTGTGAGCTTCCGGTGCTTCGTCGAGAGAATACTCTTCGGCGTGATCCCGTTTCCGCGGTCGATCCGCCCTGGAAGTCGTATCACTATACTGACTCGTGCGTCTTCGATCAACCAGCTACTGTCGCCGAAAATTCTTCCACTTGTCGTTCGGTTTGGATGTTGCCGCGATCGAAGAGACCCACTTTGTCTGGCGACATGTGCGAGGCGTTTCGGCGGCATTTCGAGAGCCGCTTCACCAAGGAGCCTGGTCTCCGTGAGGAGGAGTTTCGCAGCTATTTGGCTGACTTTCCTCGGCTCGCGCCGACTGAAGCAGCTAGCTGCGAGGGAGAGATCACGGAGGACGAAGTCTACGAGGCACTGGAGAAGGTCGGCAGAGGCAAGTCGCCCGGTCTGGATGGTTTGCCCTATGAATTGTACTTGAGGCTGTCGCACATCTTTGTCCCGATTCTGACAGCAATGTTCAACAACTGGTTTCGGTTGGGGTCCATCCCCAACCGCATTTCCAGGGGTGTGATCACTCTGTTGAAAAAGGGCAGGGGTGTTGGGGGGAATCTAGACGACTATAGGCCCATAACTCTGCTAAACACAGAGTTAAAGATTATGGCCAAGATCCTGCAGGAGCGTTTGCAGTCAGTTGCCGAGTCTCTGCTGGGTCCCGAGCAGACTTGTTCTGTGGGTGGCCGAACAATTCAGAGCAACCTGCATTTGATCCGCACGATCCTAGAGGGAGTAAAAGACGACGAAGAAGCCGCGATGATCAATTTGGATCAGTCCAAGGCATTTGATAAGGTCGACCATCGCTACCTTGCTGCTGTCTTGCAGGCCGCCGGATTCGCACCCGACTTCTGCCGCTGGATTAGCCTCCTGTATCGCTCTCCCAGTGCTGTGGTGCAGGTGAACGGAAAGTTGTCGGGCGCTTTTGTTCTGTCGAGGTCGGTTCGTCAGGGATGTCCGCTGTCGCCTCTCCTTTATGCTCTGGCGTTGGAGCCTCTCCTTCGCCGGCTGAAGGACGAGACGTGCAGTCCGGCCCTACGCGGGATCGCCGTTCCTGGAGGGTCTCGATCCAGGGTTTCTGCGTACGCCGATGACGTATCCGCTTTCGTGTCGTCCCGAATCGACATCGAGGTGGCGCAGAAGGCGCTTGATCGGTACGAGAAGGTGACGGGGGCCAAGATAAACCGCGACAAGTCGTCCGGCTTGCGGTTAGGTGCCTGGAAGGGGCGTGATCTTCCGGGACGCTTCGGTTGGACGGACGGTCCTGTCCGCATTCTTGGAGTGTGGTTTGGACCCGACCTTCAGCTGGAGAAGAATTGGTCAGAAGTACTAGCAAAGGTCGTTTCTGCCGGTAAGACTTGAAATCGACGGAGGTTGTCCGTGAAGGGCAGGGCGGAGGTGTGTGTCACATACATCTTCCCCCTTGTTCTTTATCGATTGTCAGTACTTCCTCTCTGTAAGGCCCACGTGAAGGCGCTCGAGCAATCGCTATCCTCCATTCTGTGGGGGGGGGGGACGCGGTAACAGGGTCGACAGACAATTCTGCACTAAACGTCCGTGTCATGGGGGGCTGGGAATGCCGCACTTGATGAGTCACATCCGTGCCTCTCGGTTGGCTTTCCTACGCCGCGCATTGACTAGAGGAGATCCGATTCTGGAGGGGATCGTGAGGGACGCGTTCCCTGACCTTACCATCAGTCCCCCCATCTCGAGGGCGGAGCGCCGTTGTACGCCCCGGGATGAGTCGCTTTTCCTCAGCGAGTGTCGGTCAGCCTTGAGGGCTATCCCGCGGTCCGGTGACCTGTCACGGCCTAGGAAGGTCTTCTATCGTGGATTAGTGGAGGGTCGCGCGAAGGATCCCCTACGTGATACGCTCTGCTTGTCGGAGGAGGAGTATCGCTCCTACTGGTCTTGGGCGCCAGCGGCGAATTATCTCAGTAACTCTGAGTTTTCGCTTACCTGGCGATTGGCTCGGAATCGGCTGCCTCTCAACGACAAGGTTTTCATATGGGGCTTGGCGGATATGCCAGACTGCGAACGGTGTGGCCTTGGTCTAGAGGAAACGGCTTCGCACGCCTTCTACCATTGCCCCCGGGTCCGCCCCTTATGGGACCATGTCGGCGAGCTGACGGCTCGTCTCGCTCCCGAAGAACTCGTGTCCATTGATCGCGCATACGCGTGTGACAATGTGTCGCCCCCGTATTCCGGGGTGAAACGAATGGTGTTTCTAACGCTGCTAGCTACGGCTCGAATGGTGATATGGACGACGCGAATGGAGGAAGTCTTGCGAGGCAATAGTCTTTCGCATCAGGATCTGATCCGATTCTTTGAGCATCAGCTCAAGATGAAGATTAGAACTGATAGAAAACGATTGCATTCGACAGTCTTCACTGAAAGGTGGGTAAAAGAGGCGAGCTTGGTTCGTTTGAACGGGGTTAGCCTTGATTTTCTTTTCTAGGTCAACCAAAGTCACATCGGGGTGGTTTCCTGTGGAACCCTCCCCTCTGTTAGGTTAGACAAGCTTAAGTGTACCTAGTTAATATGAGTAAGTGTTGTTCCCGGCCTTCATTTTAGTTATGATCCAAGTCGAGATTCCCAACCTCCCCAGTTTGTTTTGGCCTCCTTTTCATCTCAACTGGATCAGCCTTTTATTTCCCCATGTCCCAGTTATTTTATCTCTTTCCCACTCCCTTAGCGAGGGTGCTTCTTGATTTTGTCCTCTGGGCAGAATACAGCGGCCTCTCTATTTTGAGGGTTGGACGGGCCCTACTAACATAAATTATGTTTAGTTTAAGAATTTGTTGAAATTTTAGTTTGTTATGGGGTTCATCTCCCTCCCCTTTCATCTGTTTATGATTATATTTTTATGTATTTTTATTATCATTAAATTTTTGGCGCGTTTTTGAGGATTGAATGGTGATGGACGAATTCTTGTGGGGAGCGTGGTGCTCATCGTAGCTTGGCTAACAATGTCTTTTAGTTATTCACTAAAAATGACCTTCTACTTTTGAATGTACACATGGGTTTCATTTAGGCCCCATGTGTATATGAATTAGTTTCTGGTCATTATTTTTAGTTGTGGATGTTACGTTTCGTTTTGTTTTTGTATTTTTGTGTTTTGATGTCTGAAAACGCTGAGTCACTGGAACTTAATGGCGTTTGTTCCGTTTTCCGTGGTGACGCTTTCAGACGTTTGAGTAGCCGGCAGTAACTTCCGGCCGGGTGCGATACCCTCGTGGGGGTGGGGCAAGTAAATAACGTCTTGTAATGGAGTTTCAGCAGCCCATGATGCTCTCATCTGGAGATCATGAAGGGATTTTCTTTTTGCAGCTTCTTGCTGAACACTTTCATCACTGAGGATTTTCAATTGTTTTCACCATTGAAGAAAAGTAAAACACACAGAAAAACTAATAAACACCCCAAAAAAACACTTCTTTTGTGTTGTATGTATTATTTTGTTTAAATATTTTATGCATAATATAGTTTGAACATGGAAAATTAATAAAATAAATTTTTTACAGATAGTCTGTTTCGTATGGAAAGTATACGAAATTTATATATAAAGTAAAAATTAATTTCTTTATAATTTTCATTTAAAAAGGTGGAAAATTTTTAATATATCCAAAATTGCGGGTATGTAACTTGTTGACGCGAACTTTGTAAAGAGCATGATTATCTACAAAATAAAAAAAATGTAAGAAAAGAAATAATAATGCCGCGAACTTTGCTCATTCATTTAAATCTAATCATTATTATTTCTTTTCTAGAATCTTTTAATTTTACTCTTTACAAAGTTCCCGCATTAATTATTATTTGTTTTATTTCTAATTTAAAAAGAAAGCTTTACTATATAAAAAAAAACAAAACAACAGTTGTCATTGCTTTTCTACGCACAAAAAAGGGTTTCCGTTTACTATAAAAAAAAACCCAAAAAAAACATTTCTATTTGCTTTTCTACTAAAAAGGCCGCGGTGAATAAACAAGGCCGCGGTGAATAAACAAGGCCTGTCCGAAATTTTATTGTCGATAACTCCAAAACGGTAGATTTTATCAAAATTTGTTATTTTCGAATTAAGCATGTAAATTTACACCTAAATACAACGATTCCAGAATTTTTTTATTAAATTTTATTAACACTAAGGGGGCTTAAGCAAGTTAACCTTTAGCCGAGCGCCATAAAGTTTTTAAAAAAACTGTCTTCCGCCCAGTGCTTACAACTAAGCATTGTTATTTTTAATACTCTGTCATGTGTCACCTTCATAATGAATTTGAAGAGAATCGGGATAAAACAGTAACGACTAAGTCGTCAATTTGCAAATGTCACGGAGAACTGATCCATTTTATTTACAGACTGAGAGCTGATGCCATTTTCACATAAGAAGATTAATTATTCTTCGTTTAAGAAGAGTACGGATATTGTGATTTGGAAGATTCATTTTCAACATGCACAACAACACATCATCTAATAATTTATTTACCGTCAATATATTACTTTATTTTTGCCAAAGAAAAATAATGTAAGGAAGAAAGAAACCAACATTTTCTTTTCTTTTTAGGTATAACTTTTTTTTTTTTTCTTTACCGCATCAAAGTTTTTGCATTCGGGGAATTGACCACAATCGATTGTTTATGAGGAAATATTGTTCAAGTTGAATTTTTAAAGAAAATATTTTATAATAAGTAAATATTTTTAATTAAATACTTGCATATTGAAATTTGGGGTTGGAAACTTGCAAATCTCCAGTGATTCGCTGAACAAAGAACATGCCGTAACTTAATTATGATAAATAAAATTAAAAAAAATGCTCTCAGCTTGATTTTTAAAAACATTTGTCGTCAAACAATTGTTTATTTTTTAATTACGCATTTGTTTTATTAATCCTTTTTGTTTTGCAAAGTTCTAAATTTGGGTTAAAAAGTTTAGTCTTGTTTTTCTTCCGCCAGTGGGTGGAAAATTATTGATTGATTTAAAAAATTCTTGCAATAATAATCAAATAATTGACACTTGACAGGTCTTCCTTCAGGATTTTTATTCACAAACGAATAAAATGTTTTAGAAAATATATTTTCGCATATTACACCCCACTTAATTTATGAAAGAGATAAATTCAACGATATAATTTTTTAATGACTCAAAACAAAAAGCAAAACTTTTTTAGAACAAATTTTTTTTTTTTTTCAAAACTGGACCCTGTCTTTAAAAACCTTCTCTGAATCGTAAAATAAATTTAAAAAAATGCAAAACTAAGACATTATTTAATTAGAAGAGCCTTCTAGAGAAATGACAGGTGGGTAGCTAAAAATATAAAAAAAAAATGTACCATTTTCAAAACAAAATCTTTTCAAACAATTTATTTTAGATTAGTTTTGAAATGCACCAAAGTATTTTGCTCAGTGGAAATACTTAAATTTATCGGCTTGAAATTAGAACTAAAATAAAAGCTTCAGGAGAGATTTTTCATTTAAAAAATTCATTTTAAAGTTAACCTTATCTCGAATCTGTAAAGGTAAAAAAAAAACATTGTTTTCATACAACTTTTTTGTTGTACCTTCAATAAAACAAATCAATTTTTCCCCCTAAAACAGATTTTGTGTAGTGTACTGTAATTACTGTAATTTAATCACTTGTGTAAAATTTGAAAATAATTTAACTGGAATTGAAAATTAAGACAAAGTAATTTTTTATTATCAAAAAGTACTCTTGTATTTTTATAAAGAAACTGAATTTTGACTTTTTTTTCACACGTTTTCGTATTTGATTTTAACATTTGTTTTTAATAGAATAAAACTTAAAAGGTTTCAATTTGTTTTAATAAATGGTCTTTTCTTTTTTAAATTTTAATATTTTCAATCATTTTTTTTTTTTTTTTAAATAATAAATCTTCAAATACGAAAGTTAGCAAGAAATTATATAAGTCGCTTTTTTTTAATGGAAAATAACAGTTACGCAAATTCATTTGAAACATACGGTTTCTTGAGTGTTTATGCAATAATACATATTTTAGGTAAGTAAACCATTCTGAAAACATTTTCACAAAATTTTGTTGAAGAAATAATTAAATTTTCACCTAATGTTTTAAGTTAATTTTGTTATTTCTTGTCTCCTTCACAATGTCTGCCCTAAAGAACAGAATAGAACTGCTTTGTTTTCCTACTTGAACAAAGAAAACTAATTCAAATCTGTCTTTTAGGGAAACAAAATATATTAGATTTCCCTCTAAAATTAATGGTTTTATTTGAAAAAGAAAATTCTAATATCGAAAGTAAATAAATGATAATTAATTGGACAATATTTGGAAGAAAAGTCATATATATATGTCTTTTCGACAAAAGATATATAAATAAATATTGTCTTTTCGACAAAAAGATATATAAATAAATAAATTACTACAAGGAGCAAAAATGCTGAAAGTATGAAGAAGTAAAGAGATTTCATTATTTTAAATTTCTCTTTCGGAAATTATAACAACCAAAAAAAAGACATTTCCTCCGACGGTTGAAATTTCATTATGGTGTAAAAAAAAAAAGAAACCCGGATGTAAAAAATTGTAACGAAGATTCCACCTTCAAGAATATTAAAGACTTCAAAAATGCTTTTAAAACAGAACTAAAAAAAGACAAATGAAAACTTATCATTTATTACAACCTGGAAATAGTATTTTTTGCTTATTTTCTTGATCATTCAATTAATAATGATTGATAAATAAATTTAATTTAATAAATAATAAATATTGTTGTAGCAGTCCACGTAGACATGTAAAAAAAAAAGTTCACTTAAAGATAAAATTAATATTTTCCACAAATATATATTATCGTAAATTGTGGCATGTAAGTGGAGTTTACAAACCTAAAAAAGTGTTTTTGGAGCCTACCCTATGTTTGCTGGTCAATACAATAAGTATGGGGATGGGCCAGAACTCAAAAGTTTCAGCTAAAAATCTTGAGGTCAGCTTGTACGCCGCAATTTTTACGGTATTTAAATTGGGTTCTTCCAAAGAAAAGTGATGATACCTAATGTTTAATAATCACTTTTTAAAAATGAAAAATCTTCCTTGAAGTTTTTATTTTTAATTTCAAGCTAAAAGATTAAATTTAATATTTCCAATTTCATTTTTGATTGGAAGGCGGAGTTTTTTTTTGTTTTTTTTTATAGATGGTTTTTACTATTTTTAGCCATCTATCAGGATAATGTAATTCTCTTACAAAAAATCTTTTAAAAGTAAAATATACTTTTCTCTTGAAGCAAATCTAAAAAAAAAATAATAACTTTATGTATTTCAATAAGCATTGGATTCAAGACATTTTTAAAAATATTCTCACTGTTAGAATGAGTAGAGTTACATACCCCCACCCCATGATATAAAGTTACTACAAATGAGATTCAGGAGGCAACAAGAAAACGGTGGAAAAATAGACAAAAAGGTGAAGCCTTGGTGAGATTAATTAACAACTGAAAAACATCAATTTGCAATACTTAAAATAGGTATCCCAAACTAAAATTCTATTTTCAATTTATCTAAAAACCTTTAATACAGGCATAGAGCTCTGGACAAACCATAAAAAAATGGTACCAAGATTATCTTGTTAACTCAATTAGCAAACATATTATGGCCACTCAAATTTCCTAAAAACAATTTTAAGTAGTGTATAACTGAAGATGCAGGCTTCAAACAAGTTAAAAATCATTATAAATGTCATATCATATAGATAGTCTTGAAGTAAAAGAGAGATAATGCTAATGGAATCAATTTTTAGATCAGACTAGCCTAAACATTGGTAAAATTTAATTCTCAAAAAACAACCTAAAAATATGACAGAAAGGCAAATTTGACTGATCATAAGTTTCATTTCAACAGTTAATGCCTTGTAACTTCTTCCTATACTTCATAACACAACAAAGATAGTGTTAAATATTTTCTTCAGTAGCACTTTAATAAAAAAAACCTTAGATTTACATCACATAAATTCAGCCATAAGCACCCTATAACAGTAGGGCAAAAACTAGTCAAATGTATACCATACTGAATTTACCATAGAAATGTATCCATTGGAGACAAGCCTAAAATTTTGAAGCTTTACTAATTTTGGGATGAGGAATTCAACAGAATAGCTATTTTCACTGTACTATCATTGCATTTTGTAATATATGTTATACTCTGTTGCAATTAGATCTCTTTCTGATTCATTCTGCATGCTGGCTGGATGTGAATGCTATGAAGGTAGAAAACAAAATAAAAAAAAAAGTTCTCTGTACATAGGCTCTGGGCATCATGTCCAGTTACCGAAGCAAGCTCTTGCTACAATTCAGATTCTGCGGGCATGCAACCCACTCAGGCTACCATTTCTTAGAACACCAGTCAACCAGCTACACCAATGAACCACTGTCACCTCAGCATAACCGACTTGCTACAGGCATTCCCTTTGCAGTTTTCACCATGGCCCTATTTCATAGAACAGGCCTACCAGTTATGCCAATCCCTCATTACCTTGACAACTAATGAATCAACCTGCCACAGTGACTGATCAACCAGCACATGCAAATGACTATATCCTGTAACCTCAGTCAGACCAACACAAGAAATAGGTCAACTCCCAGTGCTACTCTTATAACTGATCACCATCCTGACAATCAGCAACAGAAATTGATATTTCCCCAATTTTCTGGCAACACTCTAAGACAATGTATATATAGATTAAACAAATGCATGTTCAAAAACCTAATCCTCATTATTCCTTTCCTTTTGCAACCAAATGCGTATTATAACATGTATTTTAATATAAGAAATTTTGTGAAATTATGTAATTTTTAACTCATCAAAAACAGGACAGTAATGAGTTCAAATTTTGATAATTTGTTTTACAAAAGGAAAACAAGTAATTTATAATTGCGCTTTAAACTTCTTTAGTTTTAAACTGATAGAAAATACTTTTGGGACATTGTGAATGGTTCTAATAATGATTTGCTGACTGGATTTCCTTATAAACCTCTGATATGGCTAATATTTCTGGAACACTTCAAATCTAGCAATCACTTGAAACTGGCATTACGTCACAAAGTCTCATTTGAAATCAAATGTTGATTCCACTTGTGCAATATCATCTGACAAAGGCCATTGGAAATAATTGTTTCTGTTCTTTGTTGGAGCTAACAAATTTATCAAAGCACTGAATGGAGATGCAATGTCAATGATTTGGGCCAATGAAAAGGTCATAATATACTGCAACCCCTTGGCCTTTTCGCTTATAACTGAAGATCACCTGAGGTGGTGGTTCTTCTTCCTATCTGCCAGAGTTGTTTAAATACTCAGAATCATTGAGTACCTTTTCTTCAAGGTTTATTTTATCCAAACTGTCAGCTCAATGCATCAAAAGGAAATATATATAAAAAAAAAAGGTTAACCTGTAATATCCATCAATGAAACAAGTTTGATTAAAACGAGGTGCCTCCATGAAAAAAAAAGTGATGCGTAAGGTTTAAAATGGTCCTTTAAAAATGTAAAAATCTTTCTTGATGCTTTTAGTTTTAGGTATGAATAGATAATTTAATATTTCCAATAAGCAAAAAGACCTTGATGTATTTCAAAAACTAATTTGACTGGAAGGTGGGCTTTTTTTCTTTTTTGCTAAAATAGCTGATTGTTGTCTTTCATTGCAATATAATTCTCTTTATTAAAAAAAATGTCTGAAAAATAAAATCTATTTTTCTGAAACTTTATTTGAAAAATACTAGCTGATTTAAAGTATAATAGCGGTAGTTGTTTATTTGAGCTGTTCGGGTGTTGATAGCTTAATGACAGATGAATGCTTATCAAATGCTGTTCTACAGTGACTTTATCTAAAAAAATTAATTGAACAATATAACATGAATGTCTTTTTTTATATATCATTTTTAAGTACAGTGGAGCCTCAATTTAACAGACTACTAGAGGGATTGTCCATTAATTTAGTGCACTTTTGTGTCCTAAAAACACCCAGTACAGATGTTAAAAAAAAAGAAAATTAAAAATAATTTCATTTATTTGTGAATAAGTCCTGAATGATAAGTGTGAAAATTACTGAATCAAAAATGCTCTGGTTTCAAACTCTCACCTGCTTTCTTTTTAAGAAATGAGTTCACAGGTTAGTTTTAGTGTCTATCATGGTTGACAGGGCCCAGACATTTATGAGAACAATCCTTTTTTTAATTATCCTCACTTTCAAAATCTAGTTTTAGTGTCTATCATGGTTGACAGGGCCCAGAAATTTATGAGAACAATGCTTTTTTTTAATTATCCTCACTTTCAAAATCTAGTTTTAGTGTCTATCATGGTTGACAGGGCCCAGACATTTATGAGAACAATCCTTTTTTAATTATCCTCACACTTTCAAAATCTAGTTTTAGTGTCTATCATGGTTGACAGGGCCCAGAAATTTATGAGAACAATGCTTTTTTTAATTATCCTCACTTTCAAAATCTAGTTTTAGTGTCTATCATGGTTGACAGGGCCCAGACATTTATGAGAACAATCCTTTTTTTTAATTATCCTCACTTTCAAAATCTAGTTTTAGTGTCTATCATGGTTGACAGGGCCCAGACATTTATGAGAACAATCCTTTTTTAATTATCCTCACACTTTCAAAATCTAGTTTTAGTGTCTATCATGGTTGACAGTGCCCTGACATTTATGAGAACAATCCTTTTTTAATTATCCTCACACTTTCAAAATCTAGTTTTAGTGTCTATCATGGTTGACAGGGCCCAGAAATTTATGAGAACAATCCTTTTTTTAATTATCCTCACACTTTCAAAATCTAGTTTTAGTGTCTATCATGGTTGACAGGGCCCAGAAATTTATGAGAACAATGCTTTTTTTAATTATCCTCACTTTCAAAATCTAGTTTTAGTGTCTATCATGGTTGACAGGGCCCAGACATTTATGAGAACAATCCTTTTTTAATTATCCTCACACTTTCAAAATCTAGTTTTAGTGTCTATCATGGTTGACAGTGCCCTGACATTTATGAGAACAATCCTTTTTTAATTATCCTCACACTTTCAAAATCTAGTTTTAGTGTCTATCATGGTTGACAGGGCCCAGACATTTATGAGAACAATCCTTTTTTAATTATCCTTACACTTTCAAAATCATATGGTGTTGTTTATAGAAATCCAATTAAATCAACTGTGACCTTTGAACTAAGACCCAGAGATTCTGACATGAATTTCTGATTATAAAATTGATTACTAAGCAACTTGGTATGTTTTATGGAAAAAACAATGGTGTGCTCAAGTCAATTAAATTAATTTTTGGTTTTTTGAAACAATTCACACCCTAAAATTCAATTTCACAAAGTTAAGAGCACAGAAGATTGAAACATAGGTCACACACACACACAAATTCTTATTTGAACCAAAGTTAATATCAATGAAGATTCATCCTTCAGATTGATAACTGTAGGTGAAACAACTGTCATTTTTTTTTTTTTTTTTTTTTTAGCTGATCATTAAAGACAGGGAAAATGAGTGAATATTCAATCATTTTTGTGAAAAAAATCAGATTCAATTTTAAACATATTTTATTGATGATTTATGATCCACACTGCATTCAAAAGGCATATATGTTTCAAAGCAATGCTGATAACAAGTTCTTAGCAAAAATTAAGCTGACTAGGGCTTTCTTTGGAAATGGCTGAACATTCAGTCACTTTTTCTATGCTGACAAGAGGGTCGACTAAGCATTTTTTTTCATATGTGACTTGCTCAGATTTACTTTGATTAGTCTTGTTAATATTTTAGACAGCTGGACCACAAAAATACATGTTGCCTTATGTTCACTTTCCACATAATAAACACAAAATATACTTGGAACTAATCTACAAGTATCAACAAAGTCAGTAAATGACTCAAGAGTCAGTTTTTCGTCAGTTGGCCTCTAGTCTTCACTTTTGATCTTTTTGTTGGC